>JAUMHI010000049.1:6441070-6455471 GCA_032359435.1 Enteromius unitaeniatus
TCAAAGGACACCAGAAACAAGATTGTAGACCTGCACCAGGCTGGAAAGACAGCTTGGTGTGAAGAAATCAACTGTGGAAGCAATTATTAGAGAATGGAAGACAAGATAACTGATAATCTCCCTCGATTTGGGGCTCCACACAAGATCTCACCTCGTGGGGTCAAAATTATCACAAGAACTGTGAGCCACACGGGGGAGCTAGTGAATGACCTGCAGAGAGCTGGGACCAAAGTAACAAAGGCTCCCATCAGTAACACACTGCTCCGCCAGGGACTCAAATCCTGTCCCCCTGCTTCACCAGTACATGTCCAGACCATCTGAAGCCTGCTAGAGAGCACCTGGATGATCCAGAAGAGGACTGGGAGAATGTCATATGGTCAGATGAAACCAAATAGAACTTTTAGGTAGAAACTCAACTTGTGGTGTTTGGAGGAGAAAGAATGCTGAGTTGCATCCAAAGAACACCATACCTACTGTGAAACATAGGGGGAAACTTCATGCCTTGGGCTGTTCTTCTGCAAAGGGACCAGGACGACTGATCCGTGTAAACCAAAGAATGAATTGAGCCATGAGAAAACCTCCTTCCATCAGCAGGGCATTGAAGATGAAACGTGGCTGTGTCTTTCAGCTGACTATGATCCCAAACACACCGCCCGGCTTCGTAAGAAGCGTTTCAAGAAGTGTCCTAGCCAGTAACACCAGCAACAGTGTGTGAACACCTTGTGAAGACTTACAGAAAACCTTTGACCTCTGTCATCGCCAACAAAGGGTATATAACAAAGTACTGAGATGAAATTTTGTTATTGACCAAATACTTATTTTCCATAATTTACAAATAAATTCTTTGTTCAATCCTACAATGTGATTTTATTTTATTTTTTCTCATTTTGTCTCTCTTAGTTGAGGTTTACTTATGATGACGATTATAGGCCTCATCTTTTTAAGTGGGAGAACTTGCACAACTGGTGGCTGACTAAATACTTCTTTGCCTCACTGTGTGTGTGTGTATATATATATATAATCTTTCTATAGTTCTATTTACACTTAATTCTATCTGTCTATCTATCAGACAATATTTGTATCTTTCTATGTATAGTTCTATTTACATTTAATCTCTATAGATATGAAGTTACACAATAAAACCACACACGTTTTTGTTCAGATGTAACATGACCTACATGTCTAAATTCACTGGAAACTAAAAAGCCTGTATCTCTTTTTACCTGCAGACCTCTCGTGTGAATATCACACACACACACACACACACTTCAATAAATGAGAGAAGAGATCAAAGAGGGTCTTTAAAACACTTGCCTACGGTCAGAAAAGAGTTCAAAACCAAGACCTGCCCACACTCTCCCAGTCAGCATGCGGCAGAACCGCCTTTCAAGTCCATTTTCTCTGGACTCCAGCACAGTCAGCCACTTAGTTGATAAAACTAAAGGAGCTTTATCAGACTTCCTGAGCACTTGAGAGCTTGTTTTCAAAGTGTAAAGGTCAGCAAACGCAGGTAAAGCAGTTTGTGGAATGGAATGGAATGCCGCAAATACTCTGCATTGTATATGTAGGTTGAAAGACCTTATTATAAAATTTCTATTAATTCTAAACAAATGAAAATGAATTATTTCAAGCATGCATTTTCTGTTTTATGTAAATATTGATACATACCTACATGATAAATATACACAGTACACACATTTATTATGTAAAGATTTTTTTTTTCAGCGCTAGTAAACATGCAACTTTACAAATTAATTTAACATTGCAAACGTAGACTCTATGTCTTCCATGCAACTTATGTACAATATCCAACATGCAAAGCGGCTTTGAATTATGTTTAGTGAAAAAGCTATACAAATAAACCTGTATATAATGTGCACGGTGTACATGTGCAGAAATAGTAAGATGATGCATTTGCAAAAGCCACAATTCCTTCTAATTTATCCTTGACTTTAAATTTAATTCGCACTTGGGTATCACTGAAAGCTGAGAATTAAGCTGCAACCCGTCCATTGTCTCCTGCAAATGATAACAGCGTTTTATCTACAAAGAATGTAAAACTAAGGACAAAATTACAAGCCTGTGAGACGGCAGGATGATTAATGTGGCCCTGATAACTGTGTGCTTCGGTAAACGTCTGAAAGGAAAAGCAACAGCAACAGTTTAAATTAGGAATATGCGGTAAATGCTCTTTTCATCCGTAATCCTCCGCTCATTTGCATTTTAATTCTTGTGGCTTTCCTCAGCCTCGAAGCCAAATCCCGTTCTGTACTGAATGAGGCCTGTGTTTTCTCGCCGACAGATTCAAGCAGCCTCTTCACAGGCACATTCAGCTGACAATGATGTTTGCTATCACTTTCACAGGATAAAATCAGAAATCCAATCACTTCATCGTAGCGCTTATGGTGTCAAATAGACCTTAATTGGAGCTAAATGGATTTCATGAATTATTAGGCTGAAGCCTTGACTGCTTAATTGGCCAATCTCTTAAATGCTTCATGTAAATTCATTAAAAAGTCAAACTTTTAAAGACCTGCTTGAAATATTAATCTTGACAAATGCTCAGTTCGAGGGCTTAGGGCTGAAAATAAAAATAAAGGCCTGTTTCTCTGAAGATATTCAGTGTGGAGTTAGAGAGAAGCACATTCATGTAATTCAACTAGTCACACTCCTAGAATAAGGATTTTATTTATTTTAGATTATATTTTAATTTAATTTATTTTATGATATATCATTTTTTCTTATTTTATTTAGTATTTTATATTTTATTCTCTTTTCTTATTTTCATATATTTATAAATTGGCACCAAAATAAGTACAATAAATGAAACAAGCTGAGTTGGGATCTTGATCAAATGTCAATTCATATTTATACCTTGCATATAAAAGGACAAGAATCTTTTGTTGAATGCCTTTATAGCAGCATTTTAAACTTCTCTTGGGTTAAATTTAGTATTGCATTCAATATTATCCACTTGTCTGAACTTATACAAGTATCACTAAAAATTAAAAATTAAAAAAAAAATTAAAAATGTTTTTTTCACATTTAAAAAACCTAGTGTTTTCAATTCATTCAATTGCAAAACTTACAAATAAGTACGTAGGTATGACCTGCAATATTTTTGAGAAACAATACATGTATTTTTATTAAAGAACATTCTTTTCCCACCACAAAATTACTCTAATTTTTCTCTGCATAAGAGTTTAAAGCTCTTTACTCTATTTTAACCTTAAGTTGCTGTAGATACGTGTACATCTATCTAAGCATCTGCTGGTTTGTTTGGAACTACAAATATAGTAATTATGAGTTATATTCGCGGTTTTGACTATAATGTATACAGCTACTGGAAATTTGTTCTACCTATTATTTTGTATTTTATTAATGTCTACACCTACCCTTACAGTAATGAAGACACATTTAATATCGTTGTTCAGGGTGAGAAAAAAGAATACAATATTGACGTGTACTCTGAACTCTGCAACTGCGGCGCTACAATAAATTGCGCCACATTAAAAGTGCACCAAAATGGTATTCATTTTCTGAATTCCGTATTAAAACTTACAAAATCTGAAAGCTGAGACTTTGGCGTGAGATTTACATGGGCAGCGTGAGACAGAGCCTGAAAATGTGCGTCTCACGCCAAATGTGTGAGAGTTGGCAACCCTGCTGAAGTCATAAATAACATCTGAAATCTGCCTTTTTTAACCATGTCTCAGTCCATCGATTGTTACTACATATGCAAGGTCAACGGGGGTTTCATATTTTGTTTTATGCAGTGCAATATTATGAAGCTTTTATAATGTGGAAAACTGCGTGGTTCCTTGTAATGTGGTTTTTCACAATATATATATATATATATATATACACACATACAGATATAAGCTAAAGTACACAAAATATTTAATGTTTGAAACAAAATTATTTTGAGAAATTAATCTGAACCAACTGAACCAAACCAAACAGCGATGATGGCCTGCTGGTCATAATGGTGTAAAAGTAATAAAAACACACATAAAGCACATTTTACAAACCAATTGTAAGTGTTTTAAATGTATACGCTAAATATAAAATACTAAATATATTGTAGAAACTGAATTTCCTGTAAAGCTGCTTTGCAGTGGTTTGTATTGTGAAAAGCTCTGTACTGATAAACTGTACAGTTTAATTAACAAATCATTTAAAGTGCCTACAACCCTTCCTTTCTATTGGTTCAAGGGGTTTCGAAAACAAATGATTCGCAAAGGTTTCGACTCTTCACAAAGCATTCTATTGTGTTTTACTTTTATTTTTCATAAAACATTCCTTCTTTGATTTTAGATGTGTGAGAAACACAAAGCTAGGATTGCATTTAGCCTATTTCGTTCTCTTTTGTTATGATCATTTTTTTCTATAGAAAGGCCTTCGTGGTGGTCACTTTGAACTCTAACTGGATTACCGTCATCTCTTGAGACGTGTCAGGAGCTGGCGAGGCATTAGTCCAGTTATGTAGCTGGCCTTTCGGTTTATGGGCCGTCCCCTAAACACCCTCTCAGCGTTTGTGCATCTGCGGCTGTATTCAGGCCTGTGTTTCTGCGTGAGGGGGCGAGAGACTGACAGCCCAGAGGCTCTAGCAGTGTGACACAGAGATAGCAGGGTGTAGATGCTGATGTGGTCAGATGTAGCTGCTGGTAATACAGACATGCTGAAGTCAGTTGTACCAGTGCACTGCAGATTGTAAAGCAACATACATTTAGGTGCCAAGGCACAGAAAGTGCAGTTTTCTTAATATTGATGTTGTTTCCTGTGTTTTTGGACAATCTTAAAGGAACATTACACTATTTTTGAAATTTTGTTACACAGGATTGAACCGGATCTCTGTGAGCTGCTGAAAACAAACCTACCGTCTATGAAAACACAGATATGAAGCTGGATATGTGTGATGGTAATGGTCAAAAGCAGCAGTTTTCAAATCTCCCAGTATATTAATATTGTTTTGATGTCATAACAAGATATTCTTTAAGTAATTGTATGAAAATTATGCACACATCCACACACACTCATGCACGCACACACTCTCCTCCATGACTTCAAAACACACACATGCATGCACATACACGTTGGGTTTACATGCATACACAAACACACACACACTCTCCTCCATGACTCCAGAACACACACACACACACACGTTGTGTTTCCATGTTTTCTGGGGTCTCTCTCTCTTCATAGGTGTAATGGTCTTTCTACTGTACACACTGTATGTGGTATTGACCCTACACCTAAACCTTACAGGAAACCATGTGCAGTTTTAGATTCTCAAAAAACGTATCTCTGTGTGATTTATAAGCTTGTTTCCTCAGGTCAAAATTGACTGGTATTCCTATTTTTGTGGGGACAATTGGTCCCTATAAGGCGATAAATACCAGGTGCACACACACACTCATACTGAAATAACTGGCTTTGAAGGTATTTTAACTCATAAATTGCTAGTAAACTTTACAGAAAAAATGACAAAGTGAGCAAAAGTCAGAGTTCCCTATATAAACTCATCTCTGCCCATCTTGATATTGATATTATCCACATCCATTTGATTCTATGCTATGCTATTTTGACTCATTTGTGAGTCTCATTTGATCTAAAGAAGTTTAAGAGCTGTCTGGCGAAGCAGGATATCAAACGAGATGTAAAATAAAAAATGTGGAGTGGGACTGAAAGTTATGTAATTCTGTCTTGTGTGCTTTGCCTTTTCGACTGTGAATTAAAAGCGAAGATTGGACGTCCCCATCACAAGGCATAGCTTCAAGAACACATTACCTTACAAAGCAGGACGGATGTAGCGAGGATAGAAGAGAATGAGGATTGAAGTTAAAACCATTTCACTGTTTCAAACTCCAGACATGAATTATATATACTCTCATGGCACATTTCTGCTCATATCAGATGAAATGTACGAGGAGCGCGGCTGCATGCGTCTGAGAACCACACATGAAGCGCTATAGATACAGATCATCTGAAAAACAAACTGTCAATGTCTTTTCTGAGATGAAAAATTGCCCAATTAAAAATGAAGCAGCCTGTACTTGTTCCCTGAGGAAGATCACAGGAGATCCTTGTTTTTCCTCGACAGCAAAGAGATGGAGAGAAACGCTTCTCAGATCTTTCTCCTGAGAAACAAACTCCAGTAAGAGATCTCAAACTGTGCTCAGCTGTTATTATGGTTAACTAAAACTAAAATCAGATAGGTATTTTTGTTACTTATAAAAATATTACAAAAATAAAAGATTATATATATATATATATATATATATATCTAGAACATTGTCATTTGATTTAGTTCCTTTATGTAAGCTACTGAAATAACTAAAACTGAAATGAAAATAAATGATAAAAATAATAAAATCTCACAACAAAATAATTACTACACCACATTCTGAATTATTAAGCAAGTTATAATTCTGGTCATATTTTTTTTCCCCCAAGAACCATTTTACCAATCCCAAACTACATCAATAAAAGCCCATGAGAAGGACGCAATAATATAATTAGCAAAGTTAAGAAACGACCATTGGGCAGCCAAATGCTCATCGAGTCTGGAAAACAGGTGGAGAAGAAAATACACGTGTCAGCTGCAAAAGAATTAATGTCAAGAAATAGGTGAGAAACCATCAGGAACCATTTAGTCTCCAGCGCCATCATTATCCAGAACGAACCTTCCTGGAGTCTCCACAAGTGCAGTGTGTCAGGTTCTCAGAGACTTACAAAATCCTAAAAAATGACCCTCACTTAATAAGAATAACAAGCTGAAGATTTATGAAATCCATTTAGACAGCATCACATCCTCTTGAGGCACTGTTTGAAGAATTGATCTTCTAGAATCTGGCAGTAGGTTTTAGGAGCTTATATTAGTCAATCTCTGCAAGACAAACGTTTCAAGATAGGAGATGGACTTAAAATGAGCTCCCCAAACTTACTGCCAGATTCTGAAAGATCAATTCTTCAAAGAGTGCTTCAAGAGGATGTGATGCTGTTCCTTCAAGAGTCACATAAAAAATGACACAAAAAAACACAAAAAATGGCTAAATAATGTATGGAAAATTATACACTTAATAATAATACAAAATGGCATAATTACACAACTAAATTATAAAAATGGAAAAGTATATACATAAAAAAGTAAAAATCACACACCAAAATTACAAAAGAAAAAAGAAAAAAAGAACATAAATAAAAAGAAAATAATAAAAATGAGAAAATCACACAAAAAAATTACTACAAATTATATACATAAATAAAAGAAAAATAAATAAAAAAAGAGAAAAATCACACAACAAAATTAGAATGATAGAAAAAATAAACACGAATTAAAATGACATTAAAAAATAAAAATGACAAAACACAACAAAATTACTAAAACATTAACTTAGTGTCGGATATCTAAATATAAACTTATTTAGCATCAATTCTCCAAAGATCAAATGATTTGAAATTATGTACATTTATTTTATAGCTTTATATGCATGAGAAATATTTGTTCCTAAATAAATTTAGAAAAACAAAAAACAGCAAATAAAGTATATATGAGTTTCTCTAAACTCTTTTAGTCTATTTATATGCTATGGGTAAATATTCATTTTATTTTAAATGTAATTTAATTGAATTTTTAAATGAAAGTCATGGGTATATTGGTAATAATACTTGCTAGTGAAATAAATGAAAATAAAAGTATGAATTAGATCTGTGATCGGTGTGTTTTAACCGTGTCTCAGTCCTTTTCATGAACCGGTGCGCTGAGGGTTAATTTCTGTCACTGCACTTTCTTCTGGACTTAATCTCTTCATGATAATTCCAGCTACTCAATTATAAATCTCAGCAACTGTCATAAATAATCTTGTCTCAACAGAGGATTTAAATATTTAATAACCGCTCCTGCTGTGGTAACATGCTTTAGTGACACATGGCACGCAAACACGCTGAATAAACACACATTTAAATATTAAACCACATACTGAAGATCTGCCATCACTTTAAGAGTGAGCGGGCAATTAAAGGTGAAATATAGTGATACAGTACAGGAAGAGAAAAGAAGAGAAACTAAGTGATTGGAAATGGCATCAAATTATTGAGTCGGTCTGTTTATTTTAAACAATGGCAGATGAGAAGTCTTTTAAAATTGTATATATATATATATATATATATATGCATGAAGAGTTTATTTGCAGAGGTTAAAGGTTCCAAAAATCCAATTTTTTTATGATGTTTTTTTTAATTTTTACATTATACATTACCATCACTCTGTTTCTTCTATGTGATAATATTCAGTGCTTTGCTACAATCTGTATTGTTAAAAGCGCTGTAGAAATAAAAGCGATTGATTGATTGAAAAGAATTGAATCTTAATGTATGTTAAAACGGCTGTCAGCCCTCATTCTGCCCCTTACATGAGGACCCATTGCTCGTTACCATGGCAACTCAATTGGGTGAAGCCCCGCCTCCTCTTGTTCTGTTACAAGTTTTCCTTGAAGAGGTCACAGCTTTGATCTGGATTTCCATAGACCCAGATTCCCGGACCTGCGGAGAGAGGAGCTTCTGTCTGCAGAGCTGAAGAACATGACCTTTGAACTCTCAGGGCCTGCAGCAGTCAGATGCATCATATTTTCTGGCCCGACATGTTATGATTAATACAGCCGTACAAACTCTTAGTCATTTCAGACTTGCTTCTGTAGAAGGAAGAGAAAGAACAGGGAAACAACAACTTAAGCATCAATTCTCTGTGACCTTGTTTATGTTCTTATTGCATCTTCCTGTTTTTCTGTTTAGATTTTAGCTTATAGTGTTATCATTATAATATCATTGATATTACTATTTCTATTTTTATGTTGAATTTGATTTTGTTTTTCTATTTCCTGTTTTCATTTTAATTTAATCAAATGTTTTGGTTGCGTTTTTGTCATTTTTATCAGAATGTGATTTTATTCATATATTTTCTGTTTTCATTTTAATCTTAGTTAATGTTTTGGTTGTGTTATTATAATTTTTATGAGTATTTAATTTAATATTTAGCATTTTCTGTTTTGTCTTTTAAATGTTAGCAATTTTGCAGTTTTTTTGCCATTTATATTGGTTTTTATTTTATATTGAATATTTTCGGTTTACACTTTTTTACACAATTTTAGTTTAAGTTAGTGTTTTATTAATTCTGTTGTGTTTTTTTGTATTTTTATTATTGTTATTTATTTTTATTTTCTGTTTTCATTTTAAATTCATTTAATGTTTTAATCATTTGTTCGTGTTTTTAGAAGTTTATTAATGTTTATTAATGTAATGTAAAAAACATTTTTTATTTTAGTACTTCAGCTACTTTTTTTTTTTTTTTACAAATATTGTGTTTCAGTTCATATTTATTTACCCAGTAATGAATATTTGTATATTTTTTCTGTTTTTATATTAATTATAACATTTTCCAATTTTATTGTGTTTTTTTATATATATATCTATACAGTTTTAAATTATGTTTTAGTTTTACTTTGTTTATTTAGGTATTTTAATACTGAGAAATATTGTCTTGCCATTTATTAATATATATATATATATATATATATAATTCTTTTTTAATTTCAGTTAATGTTTGTTTGATGTCAAGTGATTTTTTAAAAGTGGTTTTAGTTTTAGCTTAATAACCTTGTTCCAGCCTGAATGATCTTTTCTTGGTCAGATTATGGGTGAAATAGCTGTGAAGGTGATTTTGTCCATCTGGAGAGTAATTTAAAGAAGTTTTAGTCCTACGTTTTACTCACATATGGCTCTTAGCAAGTGTTAATGTAAACTTTTGTGAAGAACATCCACTAAAGGCAGTAAGACTGTTCATATCTGAGATGTTCCCCTGCAGCTTGTTTGTGTATTAGTGGAGCTGGGCTCTATAATGATCTGCTGTCTCTTGGCATGCTGTTATTGATATCAGAGCATGGCATGCAGTGTTCTTTAATAACAGTGTGTTTGTGCATCTGTGCATTAATGATTGTTAAACTGTTATATTAGTCAGTCGCGAGAGACTCTGAACATCTTTTATCCCCCGAAGCCCTTTGCTGTGACATTTCACAACAGCGCACATCTGCAAAATACCACCCTGTCCCAATTACAGACCAAAATAAACTCCGCTTAAATCTGCATACAATACCTCAAAGAAGCTGGACTTACATAGCCACTGAATTACACGTCTTTATTTATTATATGAATATTTATGTAGATTATATACACTCCCCTTTATTAGGCACACCTTGCTAGTACCGAGTTGGACCCCCTTTTGCCTTCAGAACTGTCTTAATCCTTCGTGGCATAGATTCAGCAGGGTACTGGAAACATTCCTCAGAGATATTGGTCCATATTGATATGATAGCATCAGCAGTTGCTGCAGATTTGTCGGCTGCACATCCATGATGCAAATCTCCCGTTCCTCCACAGGTGCTCTATTGGATTGAGATCTGATGACTGTGGAGGCCATTTAAGTACAGTTCAAAAACCAGTCTGAGATGATTTATGACATGGTGCATTATCCTGCTGGAAGTAGTTATCAGAAGATGGGTACACTGTGGTCATAAAGGGATGGACATGGTCAGCAACAATAGTCAGGTAGGCTGTTGCGATTCAACGAAGATCAATTAGTACTAAGGGGCCCTAAGTGTGCCAAGAAAATGTCCCCCACACCATCACACCACCACCAGCCTGAACCGTTGATACAAGGCAGAATGGATCCATGCTTTCATGTTGTTAATGCCAAATTCTGACTCTACCATCCGAATGTTGCATCAGAAATCGAGACTCATCAGACCAGGCAACATTTTTTCAATCTTCTATTGTCCAATTTCGGTGAGCCTGTGCGAATTGCAGCCTCAGTTCCCTGCTCTCACCCGGTGTGGACTTCTGCTGCTGAAGCCCATCTGCCTCAAGGTTTGACGTGTTGTGTGTTCAGAGATGCTCTACTGCATACCTTGGTAGTAACGAGTGTTACTGTTGCCTTTCTATCAGCTCGAACCACTCTGGCCATTATCCTCTGGCATCAACAAGGCATTTTCGCCACAGAACTGCCGCTCACTGGATGTTTTCCCTTTTTCAGGCCATTGTCTGTAAACCCTAGAGATGGTTGTGTGTGACAATCCCAGAAGATCAGCAGTTTCTGAAATACTAAATACCGTCTGGCACCAACAACTATGCCACATTCAAAGTCACTTAAATCACCTTTCTTCCCCGTTCTGAAGCTCAGTTTGAACTGCAGCGGTTTGTCTTGACCATGTCAACATGCCTAAATGCACTGAATTGCCACCATGTGATTGGCTGATGAGTAATTTGCGTCAACGAGCGTTTGACAGGTGTGCCTAATTAAGTGGCCGGTGAGTGTATGTATATGTATATATATGCCAGTCCTAACAATATTTATTTATAACATTATTGTTTATACAGTACTCTTATTGTATTTACAGATTTCTGAAAGGATCATGTGACACTGAAGACTGGAGTAATGATGCTTTGTATCACAGGAATAAATTACATTTCAAAAGATATTCACACAGAAAACACTTATTTTAAATTTAAATAATATTTCACAATATTACAATTTTTGTTTTGGATTTTTAATCTAAAACATGCAGCCTTTATAAGCATTAAATATCTTACTGACCCCAAATTTTTGAACGTTAGTGAATATGTATGTGTGTGTGTGTGTGTATATATATAGTTTTAATATTAATAAAATGTTGTAATATTTTTATCTGTACTGTATGTGTATTATGGACACATTTTATATAATAATGTGTATTTTTTATTATGTATATATTAGTATACTGATTATGATTAAAAACAAATACAAGAAAATGTTTTGTAAATGCTATCAAAAAAAATCTAATATACAATTTAATATATTTGTTTAATATAAAATCTTTGTAATGTAATATGTTGTAATGATACTTAATATAATTCATATAAATATTTTAAAATTTAAAAATAAATGGTAAAATTTACATTTAAATTATTGCAAAATAATTATTTAAAAAAGAATACAATATGCATATTTTATAATTTACAAATATATAGTTTATTTAATATATACAGTTATTGCGATATATTATCTGAAAACAAGTCTAATCAGAATGTTTGAACTTTTTTTTTGCACTTTATCCTCTAATATACAGAAATTACTTAAGAGCCAATCAAATCCAATCAACCAGGCGTCTAAAATATCCATTTTCATCGGCATCCTGATTGCTTTAGTAAACGAAGATATACTGAATTATTTAGACAAATCCTGCAACATTACTTTAGGAGGGTGAATAATGCAGTCAGTGTGGTTGTGATGGAGCAGATGGTCAGAGCTCTTCTCAGGATCATCCAGCACTTAACACTTCTCTGCTCGATGAAGCGCTGCGGCTCCGAGCGTCGCCGGACTCAAGAACACACTTCACAATCAACATCTTCTGGAAAACATGTTCCTAATGTCTTATTTTACAACCTAATATATAAAGATTCTTAAAACAAAATACATTTAATTGAAAAGCAACACTGACAAGACCTGTTCAATAGTTTTTGTCTTGTCTGCAAATCTTTTGACTTGTTTTAAGCATAAACAAGTTTATATCTTTTAATGTATATACAAAACATGATCCATAACAAACTGTAATATCTTATAAAGCATTGCTTCTCAAGTTCATCATTTTAAGGATATTTAGAATTTTTTATTGGAAACTATATAAATATTTTTCATGTATTTAATATAAATAAGTTATATATCCATACATTTTTTAATAAATATATATTCATAACTAACTAAATAGTTATAACATTTATTTTTATTATTTCATTTGCATCCAAAATAAAAGTCTATGTTTATATAATATAAATCTATATACTGTGTATACACATATATTTATGAAAAATGTGTTAATACATTTAGGGATCATATAAAAGAGAATATAAATATAGACATGTACATATTGAAAAAATATTTACTCTGTGTGTGTATTTATATATACACATAATAAATATACACAGTACACATTATGCAATTTTTTGCATGATTAATCATTTAACAGCACACATTTTTATTCACATGTATTAAAATAATACAGTGTGATCTCATAAGTGTAAAGTTGTGTGTTTCTAATACATGTATTTTCGTGTGTTAGACAAAATGGAGAAGACTCATTGACAGTATACGTGTATTATTTTGCAGGGCATGTGGGAATTTGATGCATTCAGAGTAACTGTTTCTGTTAATGAACCTCCAGATTAGCTCAGGCTTAATCGATGGTGTCAGACTGATCAATATCAGCATGAGACCAAAGACTCAGCAGACTATAAGCAAATTTACATTTTTTTCTTGCTTTCTTCTGAGATTCTGATCTCAGCACATATTCATTAGCCATCAGAGATAAACTGCTTTTTTATTTATTATTAGTGTATGCCAGGGATAGGGAACGTTGATCATGGAGTGTTGATGTCCTGCAGAGTTTAGCTGGATTATGAATTTGTCTTAATGGTTTGATGTTTTATACTGACCAACAATAAGTACAATCTAAAAAACTAAAAATAAAAAAGGAATCGCAATGTGCCGAAGTCCCAATCTGACTCAAAACATTTGTTCTGATCGAAATAATGATTTGCTAAAACTTTCATTTCAGATTGTCATTTTTTAGAGTGGAAAAGATTTGCGAATCCACTCTGAGTCCTGATCTGAATCAAATGATTTGCTATATGGAAAGTTCCGTTCTAAATGATTTGTGATGTGAAGTCCAGATCTAAATGAAATGATTTGTGATTTGTGATCCAATCTGAGTGCTTCGAAACATTGAATCATTTTGTGATGAAACTGATTCAGCTCCGTGTCAGTGTTGCAAAGTTTGTCAATTATGAAACAGAAACTTATAGGCAGCTCTACTAATATCATTATTCACTCAGTTCAGTTCGGCATCAATTCACTTAAGTTTAAAATGTATTCATTTAAATTCAACACTAATTTGATTCAGTTCAACACTGATTTAATTCAGTTCAATGTTGATTAAATACAGTACAATAACAGTATCAATGTTGACGAGTTTGCTAATTATTAAATCAGTTCCATTTGACCTGAAAAATATCTCTGGTGTTATCATTCAGTTCATCACTGAAGTTAAGCTCAGTAGTGATTCAATTCAGATCATCCCTGAGTGAGTTCAGTTCAGTAGTGACTCAATTCAGATCATCCCTGAGTGAGTTCAGTTCATCAGTGATTCAATTCAGATCATCCCTGAGTGAGTTCAGTTCATCAGTGATTCAATTCAGATCATCCCTGAGTGAGTTCAGTTCAGTAGTGATTCAACTCAGATCATCCCTGAGTGAGTTCAGTTCAGTAGTGCCTCAATTCAGATCATCCCTGAGTGAGTTCAGTTCAGTAGTG
>JAUMHI010000049.1:6465384-6480892 GCA_032359435.1 Enteromius unitaeniatus
TGTAAGGTGGTTGTGTACACACACTCCCAACACACACTTCAGTCCAAACAGCTTGTACAAGTGCATGTGGCACCGGACGACCCCTTTAACAGGTAGATGCTTCACATTATTCTGGAAATAAAGCTGCTGAACAAGGTCATGTAGTAACATTCTGCTTCACCTTTTCTGTCCACATGACTGATAAAGTGGCCTGGAGCTGCATTAACTCTATACTGGGTAAAGCCAGAGGTAGGCTTTTAATGAGGAGAAGCTCTTTGTCCACTGAGCACAGAATGTTCTGCTAATGAGCAAAACTAGAACGCTTTCCTTCAACTGATCTGCTCCTGCTTTCTTTTCTTAATTTGTCCATTTATACATCCAGAATTCTTTTATTTGTATGTAGAGTATCTGAAAAATGTTGTTATTTATGCATGAAACAGAGGAAAGAAAGAGAAATTATTTTGATTAGGCTTAATGAAATTAACAGATAATAAATAACATTTAAATATTAGATGATACACATCAATTTAAAATAAATAAACCCATAAATAGATCAAAATCTTGCCCTGGCAACTAACTGAGAGAATAGAATGCAAATAGAATATGAAATTAAGTACTAAAGCTGAAATTAAATAATTTAAGCTAGATATAAATATTCATTAGGAAAAATTTATAGAAATGATAAAAAGCATCTATGTAAGAAACAAAAATATTCAAATGTTAAATTAAAATGTAACAATGAATGAGCTAATTAAAAATACAGTTCACTGACAAATATGTTGGCATTTGTTTTTAGTGGAACATGAAAGTGTTAATATTGAATAATAAAAATAGAAAAATGCATGAGAAAAGGACTGAACTTCTAAAACTGAAGTGAAAATAAATGAAAGCTAAATAGAAATATTTTGGGGCAAAACACCCGAAAAAAAAAGAATAAAAATGACGAAAGCACCTACAAAATAGGATTGAAATGAAAACGTAAAATATAACAATAAAAGCTAATTTAAAATATTCATACACACAGTTAGTGATATGCTGTTATTTTCATTTTGATTCATTTTATATTCATTTGTTATTAAATGAATCAACTCTTTAATAAAATAAATATTGAAAAACCTAAATAAATCTAGTGAAAGTATTTTAAAAATACAATAAAAACAAAGTTAAATATTTTGGGGGAAACACAAAATGGCAAAATCAAAAAAATTTAAAAACCCTAAAAATATAAAAATACAAAACACTTTTAAACAATCAGAACATTGACCAAAGAAATGACCAAATTCAGAGTTTTCCCACAAATTATTACAAAGAACAGCAAGAAATGTACGTAATTTTAAAGACTGAAATAGTATTTTCTTGTAAAACATACTGCAATAATCTTTATTTATAAGTTCAAAAAGCAATTACAGAGTAAATTATGACATAAATGCCACCTTTGCATTTCTTTGTCGTACAATGCACATGTATGAATATATTAAACAGTGTGTCACTGAACATTTCTTGATATAATTCTTCAAATGTGTAAAATCTGCAGTCGTTTTTATAGTATTTGTTTCACATCCATCAAAAACCAGTGTAGAAGATACCGAAGGGAGGCTACGGATCATAAACACGACTAGCTGAAGGATGTACAGAGCGGCAGATGAAAATAGATGATATATAAGAAATGTCACGTTCCTTATTGAAACACTGAGGCACGTCCTTAAGCGAGAGAATCACTCCAAACGGCCTGAGAACAGCGATGCCTTGAAAGAAATGTTGAAGACAGCCTTCAAGCACTGTGTGGGAGGGAAAAAATATATTCAACAGATATTGAAAATGTCTGCGTCAATGCCAGCAAATCAGATGCAGTTCAGGTCTAAACCTCAAGGTTCACTTATGCTTTCCTGGAGAAAGAGAGAAAACAAGAGAGAAGTACACTTATACTTGCAAACTGAACTAGACTAACTTTTAAGGTGCAAGCTAATGGCAGCGACATTCACACTCAGTTTAAACACAGCCCAAAACAGGGATTTCTCTCTGACTGAAAAACAAGCAATTCCAGCAAATATTAGAAATCACAAACAGATTGAATTGTGTTAGTACAAAACAATCAAATTTTAATGAAAAACATGTAAATAATTAAAACTATTTAATAAATAAAAAATATTATATGTTATTAATAATATTATATTTTTATTATATTATAATAATATTATTATTTATATATGATTTATATTATACTATTAATATTTCTATATTTATTTTATTTAATAAAATAAAGTGACAAATTGTAGCAATATTACTTATTATTTTTTTATTCTTTCAATAAAATATTAAAAATTAAATATTACATTTATTTTTTAATAATTTGATTTAACATTCCTGATCATTTTAACTCAGAGACACCCCCCCCCCACATTTTTATTTTTATTTTTTTTACCTTTGCTGTTTCTGGTCAAAAATGATAGACATATTATATATTATTACTAAATATTGGACTCAAGTATTTACTGTTTCGTCTGATTTGCATGTTTTATGTTTCATTTTGTAACTGATTGATCATGTCTCATTGATCTGAGCTCTATGCACCCCTGTGTTTAAGTATGTATTATCCACAAATTATGATATATTATTATCCAATTTTTGGATTCAGTCTTTTTAATCAGCTTATTTTCTTTCAATTAATGTGTTTTATGTTTATTTTTGGAATGAATAGGTTGTAGGGTTCATTGATGTGAGCTTATGCACCTCCATTCAAGCTAAAATTATCTACAAATAAAGCTTTTTCACTCAAAAACTGAGGCGCATGAGCTCAGATCAGTGATATCGTATAAATGATATACGTTTTTTGTGGTGTGACAAAAATAAGCAAATAGTAAAATAAATAATGCAAATAAACCAAAATAAATAAATTTAAATAAAATGGTATGAATGAAAATTAGATAATAACCTTTAACATAAAAAATGTTAAGTTGAATTTCAGTGCCACTGAAATAAACATTTATTAAATATTTGGGGGACAAAAAATAAAAACAAAAATAAATATGACAACACAAAGCATAAAAGAAAAATCTCATAATTTTAATACACTGAATTTATGTCTTTTTTTGCACAAAAATTGCTTAAATAATTGGAAATAAACAATATATAACTCACTGAATTAAATTAGATTTTTAAGTAGAAAGACTAAAACTTTATTTTCTTATAAAACACACTCCAATCTTTATTTCCATCTTTAGAAAAATGAAAATAAAATAATAAATACTACTAATAAAATGTGTTTTCCACCAGATCTTGTATTTAATATTTTTCTCAGCTTGTTTTCTATCAGTTATCACAGGTTTTGTATTTCTCTCTGGAAATGATTGATCTGCTTTATTGATCTGAGCTCATGCACCTTTCTACATGAAAATGTAGTGAATTCAAGTGTAAATAGTCAGCTTAAAATTCATTTGATATTTATGGTAGCTCAACTTAAAAAGTTTAATTTAGCCTTTGGCACGAAGAGGAAAGTCATTTAACACGGAGAGACGACTCTGTGACCGCAAACACTTCATATTTAAAAGACTTTACAGCAGAAAGGATGGCCACAGGCTCTCGGAGCCTCTGAAAAAATACAAACAGCCTTGGGGTCCGGCTCAAAGACTGCATGGCAACATTATTTGTTCATGCTGGAGCGATAAAAAGGTCACGTGGACATGCAAAGAAAAACTGGAGAAAATCAGAATTGACTTTGAGTGTGAACGAAGCCCGAGATGCTGCTTCGCTTCAGTGTTTGACGAGCTGCTCTGCTGTTTTCTGTGCAGATGCTGTCAAAACACAGTCTCTGAGCACCTGACGAGGTTTAATATGAGAGCAGAACTGGACTATTGGAGATCCTGTCATCGTGTCTCGTTTGGACTTTTTCTACAAATTAGCTGCAGCAGATGATATGTTTTGTTGTTCATTGCTGGTCAAAGCAAACATCCATATGGTATCTGTCTGTTATATATAGGAACATCTGCTCCATATATGCTGCCATAGTCTAGGAGAACGATTTTTAATGTGTTTTTTTTTGGTTTGTTTGTTTTAAGTAAGTATTTTTTGCTCATCAAGGCTGCATTTATTTGATCAAAATATTAAAATATAAAAACGTAAAATAGCTGAAAATAACTGTAATTTATTTCTGTGATGTTCAGCTGAATTTTCAGCATCATTCCACCAGCCTTCAGTGTCACATGATCTTCAGAAAACATTCTGATATGAGGATTTTCTGCTCAAGAAACATTTCTGATTATTATCAATGTTGAAAACAGTTGTGCTGCACATTTATTTTTTGTGTAAACAGTGATATGTTTTGTTTTTCAGGATTCTTTGATTAATAGAATTTAAAAGAACAGGTTCTTATGAATGAAAAATAATAATTCTTCTTTAACAGTATAAATGTCTTTACTGTCACTTTTGATCAGTTTAATGCATGCTTTAAATATAACTTTTCTGGATTATTTGAGGAGGAAAAAGAAAAAAATAGCATTTATCTGAAATAGAAATCTTTTGTAACATTTCAAATGTCTTGTTATTTTAGTATCTTTGACAGATCATAGTTTTATACATTTTTTGGTATTTCAGTTTTTATATTTTTTATTTTCTTATAAGTGTAGTAAACATTTAGGGTTTTGTCATTTTTATTATTTTTAATATCTGTACATATTTCTGTTCATTTTATATATATTATATATATATATATATATATATATATATATATATGATATATATATATATTGAAACTAACAAAAAAAGTGTTTAACATACACACTCATATGTATATATATATATATATATATATATTGTCCATAATGAATAAAAGTAAAAATATATATGATAAAAATATATATTATATTATATTATATTATTTACCACTTTTTTATTTTTATTCACGTTTTATTCACATTAAAATATTATGTTAAATTATATATATATATATATATATATATATATACACAGCATGTGTGTGTTTTTATTATTATTATTAATCAAAGAATTCTGAAAAGTATCAAAGTTTCCAAAAATAAATAAATAAATGAAATTAAAAAATAATCAGCACAACTACTTCCAACAAATATTTCTTGAGCCAGCCGCAAATCAGCATATTTATTATTATAATGATTTCTGATGACTGGAGTAATGATGTTAAATAAATTACATTTTATAGTATATTAAAAAAAAACATTATTTAAAATTGTAACACTTTTCACAATTTACAGTTTTTTTCCTGTATTTTTTTTATCAAAGATTTTTTTTTTTTTATCTTACCGACCCCAAACGTTTGAACGGTACCTATACTGTTTATTCCTGGTCAAAGCAAACATCCATATGGTAACTGTCTGTTAATATGAGATAAATATAGGACCATCTGCTCCATGTATACTGCATATTGTGACATGTCAAAGACAAAATCAGTGCAAAAACTGACACACTTCGTCGAGTCTGTAATTCATTCGGTTTGCACACGTAAACACAGAAATGACACAATATAATACTCATGATAGTGACTTATAAATCCATGAAATAATTGCTATTTTCAGTCAAAATCCTGCACGGGCGATAGAAAGGAGAAGAAACACTGACGTGCCGCAGCGACTGCTGTTTTTGCATAACAATCTCTCCAGACCGCCTCAAGCCCTGCATGAAATTTTCATTGGCATTTGCTGAATAACAAACCCTTGTGTAAAAAGAGGCTCGGGTTGTTGTTTCCTTCACTGAGTCACACATCAGAAAACTGAAGGAAAATAGCAAGGGGGAAGGGGATTGGTTTTTGGCTTTACACACTTTCCCTGTAGTCGTCTTGTCTTCTCCCAAGACCGCTCTCATGGCGCTTCTTATTAGTCGACGTGGGTGGACAAACGCCGCTAACATTTAAAGGGAGTTTACAATATTGCAGAGCCGCTGTGACCTATAGGCTGTAGGTTATATATTGTACATGTTGTGCTTCCACTGCATATGCCTTGTAGATATTGTACACAAACTCAGAAATTTGAACAAAAAAAATAATTTCCCCTGCATTGCTAATTAAATCTAAAAAGTAATTGGTTTGCCTGCCAGGGCTGTCAATAGAAATTTTAGAAAAATTCTTTATTCTTAATTTAACCAGTGGAAAAAAAGTGCAAAGAGCTGCAGAATCAATGGAGAAAGTGTACATAAAACACCAGGAAACATGTAAAGCCTATAAACGTGAACGGTCACAACATCTTTAAGACAAGTGTCACTTTTATATTCACGCACAGAAATCATTCACGGACCTCAGGATGTATTAAACAGATGATACAGAAGTAAAAAGAAGGTCATATTTATGTTTTCCGATGCATGATATGTATGAGAATATAGTGCAAATCTCACAAAAAAACAAAATGCAAAAGAAAATAAATATTTTGAAGGACCACTGAGATTTATTTGATTGTGACAATTAATTGTGCATGTTTTTATTTTTTGGTTACATTTTAAATGTACTTTTAATAAAGCATTCAAAGCAGTGTTAAAGAATGTATAATAACATTTTCCATTTCCATTGTCACACTGCAATAATATAAGATTTATCATAATTTATAACATCCAAAATAAAAGTTTTGTTTACATAATATATGTGTGTGTGTGCTGTGTATATTTATTATGTATATATAAATACACACACATACAATATATATATATAATTAACATGGCTATACATGTATATATTTGTATTTTATATAAATACATTTTTCTTATTTTATGCATGCAGGTGTGTGTTTTAATATAAATATATACATAATAAATAAATACAGTACACACACATATATTTGGTAAACAGAAACTTTTATTTTGGATGCAATTAATTTGTGATTAATTTTACAGCACTAATATATATATATATGTGTGTGTGTGTGTGTGTGTGTGTGTGTTTAATTGTCCTGCAAAATGTCGAAATATATAGAAAATTTATTAAATAATTTTTTCCACATTAATGAGAATTATAGAATTATTATTTTATTTTATTTTGTGAAATGACAATGGTATTGGGGGAAAACGCGCTTAATTGTCCAGCAAAATGTCAAAATGCAAAATAAAATTAATAAATAAGAATGATAATAATAATTAGGCTTCATTTTCTTTAAGCAAAATAAAAAAATAAAACATACATTTATAAATATAAAATGATATTTATTTAATAATATAAAAGCACATTTTATTTCTTATGCATTTTAAGTGCAATCATATTTTTTTTGTGAGATTCACCCTAATATCTCTCAGATAAAATGAAAACAATTGAAGAAAAAAAAATCTGTATTTCAAAACTGTGTGAAGGTCGTCCTTTTCTCATGAACCTCTAAATAGTCTGGTTCGAAATGAAGCTTGGCTTTCAGTTCCCAGTATTCGCTTCTGTTGGGCTCTATGTAGACGGTGGCTGGAGTTGAGCAGTACACCATGGTCTGCCCTACTCTTTCCGGATTCAAGTATTGATGTCTCGCATCAAAGTCTGGTGCGCAGTGAGCTGATGCATGTGTGCCGTGCTTACATGCTAAATTACCCCTGTAAGAGGCCTGCTGGTCCCTACCCAAGATATCTCGGTAAAAGTAGTTGTCGTCCAAGAAAGGAGAATGTCTGTTGAGTGCGTCTGGGGTCCCGGCGCTGAACTCAGAGCTTATAGCATTGCTCCCGACGTCTTCATCCGAATTGGATGCCAGAACTCTATTGAGTTCCTCAAAGTCTCTATAACTCTCGATTGCGCTGCCTTCACTATACGGGCCATTTTTTGCTGCACTTTCTGTTGCGGGTGGAATGTATTCATAGACATGGCCCGCCGACGTTCTAGACTTCATCTGGTCGGTGTAGATTGCATTAAAAGAGCTAGCATTAGTAGTTACCGAAGCTAGCCGTTCAGACTTTTTCCGCCGCTTCATTATAACGGCGAACAATCCAGCAGCTACGAAAACTGATAATATGAAAAGGAGCAGCAAAGCAAGTATAAGAACGGAAAGAGGGACGGCGGGATACTGTGAGTCATAATCCAAAGCCGTTTCTAAAGTGATTGTGCTACCAGGAAAGGATTCCTCCGAGGGCGGCACGGCGGAAGATTGCGCATTCGAGCTTTCCGGGCAGAGATGAGATGCACGAACGGACCGCATATCCTCTCCCGAGAGACTCAGAGGAGATTCGCAAATGACGCTGTTCACCACAGTGCCGGTGCTGAGCTGCTCCAGCCAGTTTTTCATCTCCACCGCAAGGCATGAGCAATCCCAGGGGTTCTCGAAGAGGTCGATCTGCACCAGTGCCGTTAGCTCTTCGAGAACGCCGCCGACCGGGAGAGTTCGCAAGTGGTTGCTGCGCAGGTTCAACCGAGCCAGACTCAATCCGTCAAAGACGCCCAGCGGTAGAGTCTTGAGGATGTTGTTGTTGAGAAACAGCAGTTGCAGATTGGGCATTTGCTGAAAGGCGCCAACCGCAATCTCTCGAATGACGTTATACTCCAAATACAAAAACTGCAAGCTTTGTAAACCGTAGAACATGTCCTCTGTGAGCCGCTCGATTAAGTTGCCGTTTAAGTAAAGCCTTCGTAAGTGTATGAGCTGGCCGAATGTCTTATCGTGAATGATGGCGATGCGGTTGTTGCCTAAGTGGAGCAAATCCAATCCGGTTGCGCCGTTGAAGTCGGAACTGCACACCGAAGAGATGTAGTTTCCAGTGAGGTACATTTTTTTGGGGTTGTACGGCTTGGGCTCGAGATCCGACAGGCTTTCGATTTTCCGTTCTTGACAGTTAACATTCAACCCGAGGTCTGAGATTTGGAGATTGCATGTGCACGCGTTGGGACAGTCTAGAGGAACTGGGGATTTGGTTTGGTAGGCCAACATCGGGCCGTAATTCTGCGGCTTGCTCGAAGATGAGCGAGAAGTAGGCTTGACGCGAAGTTTTCCTGATAATCGGCTGCTTTTTGTGGCACGCAGGATGGTAGAGGACGCGAATCCCGCCGTGAAAGTTGCCGACGTGGTTTTGTAGAGGATCTCGCTGCTGTGAGCCGGTTCTGCACGCATTTCGTATTCTGCGATGGCTCGACGGGGGCACAGCTCTTGCTTCGAGATTTCATCCAGGTCTCGCCCGTGCAGTCTAAAGGGGGTCTCGCAAACCACATCTCCGACCAAAGCCGTGTACGATATGCTCTCAAGCCAGGCTTTTAGCGCTATTAACTCGCAAGAGCAATTCCATGGGTTTTCTTCGAGCTGTAGCTCCACGATGTGACTCAGGTGCTCCAGAAGGCCGACGTAGGGAAGCACTTTGAGCTGATTGCCTCTCAGGTCGAGATGAGTTAAAGGAACGTACTGAAAGATGTTGTTTGGCAGAGTGGATAGCAAATTGTCATTGAGGATGAGCACCTCTAAGTGACGTAAAATGCTGAGGGCTTTTGGTTCAATGTGGCTAATATAATTATAGTCAATCTGTAGGTACTCAAGGCTTTCAAGTCCAAGGAAAGTGTCGTCTTTTAGTGCCTCGATTTTGTTGTTGTTTAGATGCAGTCGCTTTAATCCCTGGAGACCGTTAAAAGCACCCCCTTCGATTTCTGATATATCGTTGTTGCCCAGATGTAAAATGGTGAGTCCTTCATACTGAACGAAATCGTTGAGGGAGACTTTCTTTAACAGGTTCCCTGTGAGCAGAAGATGATAAGCAGTGAAGTGTAAAGGCGTTACCTCTGACAGATTGTTAATTCCTCTGTTTTCACAGCTGGCTGTAAAAATCCCGTCTCTTTCTTCGCAGATGCACAGGCCTGCACATATATCCCCATAAATATCAAACATCTCAATTAGGTTGAAAAACGCTGAGAAAGACAGGATGGCCAATATCCACATATGCATGTTCATGACGATGGATGGCAGTTGAGTAGATATTGTATGCTGTCATCTGTGAAGAGAAAAAAGCAATGTTAATTTGTGATTAATATCAATTCAGCATTAAAACCAATGCTAAATGCATGTAATAAATATAAAAGCATGCATGATATCAAAATTAAACTACGGTTTAAAAGCGACGACAAGTCTTGTAAAATCCTTGTTAATCAATTTGGACAGATGCATTGCACAAAAAATTATTACTTAGTATTTCTGCTCGTTTTCCAGAAAAAATATCATTCTTAAAATAAAGATACATTTACTGAGAAGCAAAATGACTTACAGTATTAAGCCTTGTTTTCTTAAAAATATAAGCTTTTCTTGCTCAAAACAACAATCAATCTGGCAATGGAGTAAGTATTACGTAATTAATTGAGATTTTTCTTGTCCTAAAGTTTTTCCTTGTCTTGTCAAAACAAGAGTTAATAGATTAAGTCATTTTGCATGTATGTAAAAATATTTATGTATTTGTACAAGAAATCATGACAGAAAAACCAAGTAAGAAAATAATTTTAGCTGTTTATCAACATGGACCGCTAGTGTGATATGCCTTTAGGAAATATGACTCTAAAAGCACTGAAATTTAAGAAATATTTCAAAAGCAGTTAGCTTATGCCATCTTAAGACATGTTGCATATTTTTGAGTCTTTGCAGTTCATTCAAATGCATTTCAGTGTTTGATTTTAGGACATTTTTATTTTGTTTCTTAAGTGGTGTTGCCACTTGATGCACAATGTAAATTCTGTGTCCTGAAGCAGAACCAGCTGAGAGACACTGAACTGAACAGCATCTATTTGTCCATCTTCATATTGTGGAAGACACACAGTGGGTTCAAATAAAACTGTAGGCTAACTGCTGCCAGCTGTACATATACTAAAGCCAAAACAAGCGATATGCATGATGACATCTGCGTTACATGAGACAAAAGCCACTGCTTCAGTGCTACTGCTCTGAATATGAGACGTTATAAGGGGAGTAGACCGTCCAGTTGTATTTCACTGAATAGAAAGAAATTGCAACACTCACAGTGGTTTTAGTCCCACCTTACAGGTAAAAACGTTAATAATTTAAAAGAAGCATTGCCTATTTATGTCGACCTATGCTTGAGCGTGCACACAGTCAACTAGTGCAATCAAGTCATGTAGGAAGGATTGAATGCATATGAACGGCATCACAATGTAATTACACTCTGGATTTTCCAATTTGGGGTTGTGTTGTGAAAAAACAAGGCTGATGCAATGGATGCAGTGCATGTAGTTAACAGTAAAAAAAAAATCACAATAAAACTAGCAAGGTTGCATGTATAGGCTATTAATAATGTTGCTATAGCCGATTCATTTGCACAGCAACTCACTGCTTTACTTAGTTGCAAATTATTTTATAAGTAATATATATAGGCCTATATATATATATAAGTAAAATAATAAAATAATCTCAGATCAATATTTCATTTGTTTAACTGACAAGTAAGCGTGTAAGACGCGTGTTGATACACAGCCAGCGGGTGGTTATCACAAAACAAACCTCTCCATGATGACATCCATTCCTGTCGGGGCTTTATTTATTTTGCGATAAAGAACGAATGACTGCACCATCGCATTCTTGAATCATATGCGTTCGCATCAGAGTAAATCTGCAATAACAACACTGATACGAGCAGGGAAAAGTTGCACGATGTTAAACGCCTGCTCTCTCTCCCTCGCACACCCGAATGACAGATGCACTTGCTTGCTTGTGAATTTCAGTTGCATATTTCCCCGTGCGAGGGTTATTATTCCTGTCTGACAAACAGCAAGACATCCCGCTATGCCACGGATTCACTCACTCTGATCTCTGATAGCGCCGAGTTTGCCAATAACTTCTCCATCGCCGCGTATTGCAATCGATCGATGCCAAATAATAAGTAAAGACTATTCCCGAACAGTCAATGCAAATGTTGATCTTACCCGCGTGCGCCGCAGAGAAAAACGCGCATCTCATCTGGAAAGATGTTGTTGATGCATTTACATTTTAACTCGGTTCCCGGATCCCAGTGCGCGGTGATGCTCGTCAGGCAACCATTTCTCTGACTAACATGACGATGACTCGGAAATCGCAACAGCTACATCCCACAAAAGTGGGAGGGGGAGGAACAAAACACTGACATATGATGATGATGAATGAATTAAAATGAATCACATTTATTAAATCAAACACTGTTTTACAAGGGTCAGAGAGAGAAATGACCACTGCAGTGGCCTTAAAAGGCAAATACGGTATGAGAAGATGGCCCAAAAAGTAGGAGGTCCAGATGGCCAGTCCTTATACTTAGGGATGTCACTGCATTAGATCAGGGCTTTCCAGACACAGTATTGTGCTATCATTAAAATATTATTAAATTACATATTTGAATTGATGTTCATGCAAGTTGATATAAATGTAATTAAAGGTTTAAATTATGTATGTTTTGCATATCTGGTATCTGACAGCAAACCCAGTGCTATTTATTTTTAAAGACAGACGGCATGCCCTTCAAGCAACGCTTAAGCGTGAAGTAATAAAACAAGACACCTATTTATTTGAAGCCTGCTGTGAACGTGAAGAGAGCTGTCTTTGTACATGCACTACAACAACCAGATGAAAGAAAAGAGTGAAAATGATGAAGAAACAGAAGAGATTCTAGCCAAGAAAGACACTTTGATGTCATCCAAGAGGAAGTTGAGTTTGTTTCTTCAATGTAGCATTGCACCAGTGTCTCAGCAATGGGTGTGAATGGGTGCCGTCAGAATGAGAGTCCAAACAGCTGATAAAAACATCACAATAATCCACAGCGCTCCAGTCCAGCAGTTAAGATCTGGAGAAACAGCTCTAAACAAGTGTGTGGCTGGATTTTGATGCAAGAGACGACAGGAGATTAACTTTTTCACTGGAGGAAGCGTTATTATGGATTCTAAACTCATATTTTAGCATAGTATGTATTTAAAGTTAAAACAGATCTCCAGATGTTTGCCAGATGTTCACTGATGGACTGGAGGGCTGTGAATTATTGTTTTTATCAGCCGTTTGGACTCTCATTCTGACGGCACCCATTCACACCCATTGCTGAGACACTGATGCAATGCAGCATTTCTCCAAATCTGATGAAGAAACAAACTCAACTCAGTCGTGGATGGCCTGAGGCTGTATGAATGATATACTGGATTCTAGTTGCATTGTGCAGTGATGCATCATTTACTCAATCATGCGCAAAAGGGTAAAATGGTCATTGTGTGATCCATATGTAATAAAACCACACATTAACACTTCTCTGGTGCATCTGTAATTAAGAGCCATTTCTTAATTCGTTTTCTGTCCATTATATCAAGCAACTAATCCAGAAACTGCTTCATATTCATATCACACATTCATATCATTGTGCACAGCATGCCGGTTCCCTGCGTGGGATTATGATTTGACTAGATGCAGACTGGAGTCTCGTAAGTATGAAGCTTTTTCATAGTGGTTGACTGATATGGATTTTTTAATGCTTGTGGCGATATCTAGAGGCACTAGTTCATTTTGTTTTTATGTGCTTTTTGGAGGCGGGTTTATCTGAAATAGATTAGAGCACAATAATAGACCATGGAAAGAAATGTAATGTCTCCAAAAAATGGTTGTACTGAAAATCCCTTTTTAAAAAAAAGCAGTAAAAGTGTTTTATTGTCGCTGAAGACTGGGTCATTTATGCTGAAAATTCAGTTTACGTCACTGGAATATGTACTACATTTTAATATGTATTACAGTAGGAAATGGTTATTTTTAATTCTAATAATATTTCACATTTTTTACTGTATTTTCTATGAAGTAAATGCAACCTTGGTGGAAAGAGGAGACTAAAAAACATTGAAAATTGTAGTTATTCAAAACTTTTGACTTGCCAGTCCTGATGATTTCATTTTAAATAAAGCATAATGTACAGAGGTTTACTTGCTACTAACAAAACTCATTCACTCACTTTCAAAGTTTCCCTCAAAGCGCATGTTTTATCAAATTTGTCTCTTGTAAACATGAGTTTGTTTCCAGGCAGCCTGATAAAAAATTGATAGTAATAAAAAAATATGCCATTTCCCTCATGCATGAGATTTTGATTGTTCATGAGTATAAAGTCTTGCTGATATGTGGAGAGTGGAGCGGCTAACAGTGATATATGCATAATAAATAATGGCAAAAATAAATGTGCAAAATCAAATGAACATTTAGACAATACATACTCAAAGTTCATTAAAAATGTTGGCTGTTGGGAGATTTTGGAATTGATACAAGAAAAAATAACACTTTTAGCAATCGGCCAAGTCAATTATTGGCATCGTTTATAATCCCACACCGGTCCAAAATTGGCTGGTGTACATCTTACTGCTTTTTTAGTGCAAAATAGTTTGTCATGGGTGGAAGAATTTATTATATTATGCTCTTTCGTCAGGTACAATCATGCTAATAACATAGTTTGGGATATTTCTTTTCTTTCTCGCTGCAAATCTTTACAGGTGTCAGCTTCTAAGATTTGTTCGAGCAACTCTCGCTGGGAAATCTCGCCGGAGCAAGCGCAGAGATCACACTTGTGTAGGCTGTTTTATATAAAAGCGTGAGTATATATAAATAAATATATATATTTTTCATTTTCGGTCCCTGGAGAATCAGGCGTTTGTGTTGCTGAGCCATCTGCGGTCCTTCACATCTGTGCAGCATCAACAGCAATCACTGTCTCTGTGGGGCTCCACCTGTAGTCACTGTCACATGGCCACGCTTTCCCCCATTTCGCTGTTATTGTACATAAAAATAAAATGTGCCTGTATTTTTCTTTTCTCAAAACAGCCACCAAATCCAAAAATCAGTAAAGAATTTGGTTATTGACAGAGAATGAAGTGCACAATGGCCCAAAACAGAATATAAACTGAAAAACATAGTATTTATTAGTACTTACACTAGTTTACGCAATATGTTTGTCTACTTTATTATGCTTATATAAATACACACATGCATGCATTTAAGAAAAATATGTTTATATATTATATAATATACATTTAATGAATATAAATATATACGTGTCAATATTTCCAAAATGTATACTATACGTGTGTGCATTTACATGTACATAATTAATATACACAGCACATGAATCCATAAATGAAATAAATGCACAGAAATTCACTTTTTAAGTGAATAAAAAACATCTGAAAAAGTTCTAAACCTAAAATCGAAAAGTGCACTGTGTATAGTGTTTTTGAAATGAATCCCACTAGCAGATCGTCCAAACACTTTTTGGTCTGTTGCCATTGGTCTGAAAGAAAATGCAAATTGGTTCTTCTCCACTAGGTGTTGCTTTTTAAGCGTTAAAAGCTGAACAAGCTTGAACAAATCGTTTGGGATTCATTGAACAAATAAGGTAAAAATAAATGCATATAATCAAAAGACAATCAAAATATTTTTTATATTTTTGCATGCATGTTAAAGGGATAGTTCACCCAAAAATGAAAATTTGATGTTTATTTGCTCACCCCCAGGGCATCCAAGAAGTAGGTGACTTTGTTTCCTCAGCAGAACACAAACAAAGATTTTTTTAACCGTGGCAGTCTGGTAGTCATGTAATGGAAGTGGATGGGCACCAAACCTTTCAAAGTAAAAAAAAACATGCA
>JAUMHI010000049.1:6488946-6508024 GCA_032359435.1 Enteromius unitaeniatus
GTCTTACCTTTGGTGTATTTATAGCTTCCTGGTCTCTGACGTCACCTGCCCATGACGTCGCGACATTCCATTGGTTTTGTTCTACAGCATATTCACACGGCGGTCACGCAAGGCGGTCCCAAAGCGTTTCGACGCAGCTCGAGTTCCCGAAAAGGAACTGTAGTTAAAATGACAAAAATAAAATGACTAACAAGGTTAAAACAAGATCAATTCAATTATTAAATTATAAAAAAAAACATATATTATGTCTTATGTAATGAATTGTATGCAAATGGCCATAATAATGCTAAATAAATATGATAAAAATGAATGATATTTGTTATAATGTGTTGTACTGACGAGACATTTTTATGTTCAACAGAAACTCAATAAGAGACTTGTTTGGGAAGAATATAAATATTATAATAATAGTGTACCAAACAGCTTTCATGTACTTTACCATACAAGCCTTTTCAATCACAATCACTGTTTTTAGTGCAAAATTACATATAATGGCACTGTGATTTACACTGTAAAAAAAAAAATTTTATTTTAACAACACAATCTCACAAGCAATTTGTACATATTCGTACGAGGTGCCAAATTTGTGTCTAAAACCACGTGATGGGTAGGTTTAGGGGGGGGGGTTATGTTTAGGTCATTCAAACAAATTAATACAAATTGGCATCTTGTAAAATATGTATGATTTAGAATAAATCGTATGTATTTGTACGAGTGAGGTCGTACAAATTCGTACGAATAAGCCACCTCGTAAAATATGTACGAATTGCCGTGAGATCAGGTTGTATTTTTACGGTAATTCTTTCTTTTATGGCAAAAAATTTTACACTGTAAAAAGAAATCCGTAAAATTTACAGTATAAAATCGTGAAAAATATGATATCATAATTTTTGTTTTGTCAATAGTTTTGCAATTTTATTTCAAATTTACAGTAAAATACCGTAATTTCTAATAAGAAAATAGTGATAGTGATTAAAATTGTGATTTGATCTATTTTGTACCTTTGAAATACACTATATACACTGAAATATACAACTACCAAATGCAGGTGGTTATGAGAAATTCACATGATGAACTAAAGCTCATCACAATAAGGTTTTAAATTATAAAACTTATAGAAGGTGCTCAGCGTCATTCACACAAGCACTAAACACCATCATGGTAAGAATTATTAAACTAAAATGGGCAATAAACATTTATTTAATAACATTACATACATTACATAACATACAACCCTAATAAACATAACTGATACAAAAAACTAAGATGAAACATAGTTATTTCAAAGAAAAAACATCAAATTCAAACAAAAATGCAATGCAGGGAATTCTGGGAATGTCAGTTTACGGTGTTTCCCTGTAAATTTAACATGAATTTACCAATAACCATTTCACGGGTTTTTACCGTAGCATTTTCACTGTTTTTTACAGTTAAATTCACGGCCATTTTTTACAGTGTAGGAAAACCATTAATAAAACTACTTGAAAAGCACAACGTGTAATTTATTTGTAAGCATGCGTATCTAGTAGCTCCTATCACCTTTTTATAAATGTCATCGTTTGCACAGATAATCTACCTGTAGAAGTTCAACATCATCTCTTTAATGGGCTTAAATATGAACATAATTAGCCACACTCAAAACAATTTCACTGACGTAGAAGTAATTGAGCAATTTACTTTGCTCATAATGCATGATATGGATAAATTATCTTTCATTATAGATGAACAGACTCGTGGCTTGAATTGCTGAGGTCTGTTTAGTTTAATCTCAGTAACACCAGCACACTAAAGATATATGAAGGAGTTTAGACTCATTTGCCATTTACTGTTGACACTGGAAGCTCATTAAATACATTTTTCAGCACTAGCCTTTGGGAGACTGGTGAACAATTGAGGAACAGTGTTGTGGGATCTGGAGGTTTGTCCATGAACAAACTCTTCCTTCGTCTTAAAGGAATACTGTACTTTAAACATGCTGAAAATGTATTCACATTCAGGCCATCCAAGATTAGGAGATTGTTTCTTCATCAGGTTTGGAGAAATGCAGCATTGCATCAGTATCTCAGCAATGGATGTGAATGGGTGCCGTCAGAATGAGAGGCCACAGCACTCCAGTCCATCAGTTAACATCTGGAGAAGACAAAAGCTGCTTGGTGCCAATCACATATCGCCTTGCCGGTATCATGAGAAATCGAGTCCCCCCTTAAAATCAGGTCCGATGAGACCCCTGAGTCATCCCATTTTTGGACTGTCAGTGTAGTACCGGCGAGAGCTTACGGATCCATCAGCTTTCACATTCTCTCTCTATACTTTGATGTCATACACAGATTACTTGCTGCAGTGCTGTTTCAAGTCGAACACACCTAATATTTTCCCAAAACCTGTCGGGAGTAGGGCCACAACATCACCTCAAAATGTGAACCAAACACTCTTCTCCACAACAGAGTGAATAGTGTCCATGTCCGCTCATTTTAGATTTCCCTAACCTAAACTACAATCTTAAATTCGGCACCTAGCGTCTACGTCATGGCTCTCTGTACGTTGATTGGTCCGGCTGTTTCAGAGCCGGAGATAAACTGGGAGATGGTTTGCTCTAACAGACTGAGTACAGAAGTGAAGCAGATTTACTGCTGGACTGGATTGGATGGATTATTGTGCTGTTTTTATCAGCTGTTTGGACAGCAATCATTCACTGCAGAGCATGCATTGATGAGACACAGATGCAGGCCTGTTTCTTCAAATCTGATGAAGAAATCAACTCATATACAGTATACAATACATCTCAGATGGTCTCAGTTTTCATTTTTTGGAAGAATTTTCACTTTTGGTGAACTACGCCTATATAAAAGGACTAAAAAAATGGCCTTTTTTAATAGTAAATGACTGTTTATTAAACATACTAGCAATAAACGGTAGATTTTCTCAACTTTTCAAACTACCAAAAATATACAACAAAATCATAAGTTTGTTATGAAATGTATAGCATCCCAGTTCAGTGCACTTCCATTAACTAACCCAACCGACTCAGAATACATGATGTATTTAATATATTTCTATCGTGCAATCACTGTCGAATGAAGGTCAAATGAATTCAAATAAATGTAAATGGAAGCAAAGAATCACATTGCACTTGTCCTAAATTAAACCTATATTTAAATGCAACATTCATTAGGTGTGATTTTGGTGTTTTGTAAACTCACTCAGATATCTTGTTGAGGGAGATCTGAAGGACTGTTGTAGTTTAACCCTGCTCTCAGCATCACGTCCTCTTTCTGAGCCTCTCTTCTGACCTATATGGAAAACACTGAGAGAGGATACAGTAAGCTATTTGGTGTGCTATTGATCTTTTTGTGAAGTTGCCCTTCATATCCAATTGGAAATCTGTCATACCCCATCAGCTATGAGCAATTACTAACAAAAGGGACGATGCCGATGTTCCTCTTGTTATTTGCACGAGTGAAAACATCCCTTTAGGCCGAAAGTGAAATGAAAGAATGTTCCTGTTTATTTATTTCTTTTTTGTCCCAGACTCACATCGCAGAATGAAAGCGCAGCTATAATGAATGTTTCATAGCATTTTTCCCCCTTTCTTTATTGTGCTGCGATATTCCTGTTCTGGAATTTCACAATCTTCATATTAAAAGTGTAATCCTGCATGATTTGTATAGCCCAAACCAATTTTTTCCAGAGTGATGACACAGTTTATGGATTTATGGATCTATTTTTCTTCGACGTGAGCTATGAATGACAGAATAAGTCATTGCAAGTTTGAATGGCATTATAGTCAAACACAAAAACAAAAAAAAGAATGTACATAAACAAGTAACTATAAATATACAGATATTTGGATGTTATTAAATAAATTTTTTTTTTTTTTAAATATAGTGCATTTAAATGTATTTGCAAAGTAATATTTTATACTCTTGTTTTGAATATATATATATATTTGAAAATAATAGCCAAGTTATTTAATAATAATTAATAATAGTAACAAAGTATGAATAAAAATAAACAATAATAATAATTATAATTTATTTCTATTCTTTTTATTTAACTTGTGAAACCGGTCCAAAAAAAAAACAAAAAACAAATTGAGTCTATAAATATGCTTCTAAAATATATTTACACAGGAAGTGTTTTTAAATAATATTATTCAATAATAATAATAATAATAATGTTATTATTTTAAATAAACAAACTAAAAATAATATTATTCAGTTTTTGTTTTATTATTATTAATATTATTTTTATTTGTAATATTATTTTCTTTTAAATTTATTGCATTATTATTAAAAGTTATATATATATATATATATATATAAATTGTCACTACTGTAATTTCTAAAGTAAGCTTAGACTGAAAATGTTTGTGTGTGTGTGTGTGTGTGTATGTAATAATTTCATATTAATGTTATTATCAATTAATTAATTAATAAATGTAGTTATTTTAAGTCTGTTGTATTACATCTGTATTATATTTTGTGTTCATGTATTATAAAGCTGTATTATACGTCCGTGTGCACCTGTTACACTGCAGCTAACTGAAGATGGCCATTTAATCTCTCAGAGCAAGCTCTTTAACTCCACTAATATGCCTGATTGTGTCTCTCTAAGCCTCATTCTTCACGTGTTATTGTAAAGACTCGGCCGCTGTGTTACAAACCCTCTAATCCAGAACAGGCCATGTGTGAGCAGTAATCGGACAGCCTGGATTTCAGGACTTAACTTAATGTGTGCATCTGCGTGAGACTTTTACAGCTAATCAGCTATTAAACAAGACGTTCTCAGAGGTCAGGCAACAAAACAGGCTTCGAAGTACTTTATTTGGGTCACCGAGGTGAGAACATTATAAACAATTAATATGTACAGTCTTTGCAACAGGTTTTTAAGCCCTGCTTAAAAAGCCGGAAAATATAGAGAAGCAAATTAAAAAAAGCGTTAATCTTTCAAAAACACATTGTATTGCATTAAGCTTTACAAGAAAATACTATTTCAGTCTGCTTTATTTAACATCACATGCCAATTATTTGTGATATGTAGTCATTTTTGAGTGAAAATTGTTTGTACACCATTTTTTCTGCAGTGTATAGAGATCTAACGTTTGAGAGAGATACTTTATCAGGATCTAAAAGAAAAAGTTTAGCATATATTTAACAATTTTTACACAACTGTTTTAGATAGAAATATAAATACGTGTGGATAAAAACCCCCCTAAACACCCAAATTGTCATTCCAAACAAATTCACTTCATTCATCTTTTACTAAAAACATACAAACTCATTGCTAACAGCATCTATATGAGAAACTAAACTGGTTTGGTACTAATTATTTGCAGAAAATCCATCATGTTGGTGAGTCAGCAGCACATAAAGGGTTTGTTTTCACTGGAAAAGACATAATACAAAATATACAAATATTTACAAAATATATTTATGTTAATTTAAGTCACACATGCTGTTTTTAAATATATTTTCCTGAATTTAAATCCGTCACGCTCACACCATCAGCTAAAATATCAGATCTGATGAACAAGACTCTTATCTTTATAGAAATATCTCTGATATTTAAAAAGTGGTAGCGACTTCAGATGACTCTGGACCCAGAAATGTCTGGATCTGCTCTTGGACACCCGTCATGGCTCTCCTGCTCGTATGGGACGAGTATGAAGGCAGGGTTCCTGTCCTGGAGAAAGTCTGAACAGGCCGCTGTGTGTTCATCATGTTAGTTTTACTGGGGCTTTCTCTCCAGGAATGGGAAGTGGCGTGGGTGGTGCTGTAAAGTGGAGCCGGAGCGAATCCGATGGTGTAGGAGCTGCCGGGCGGGATGTGCATGTCTCGGGTCTGGATAACAGGAGCTCCTGAGCTGCTGAAGGCACCTTACAGAGACACAGACAGAAGAATTTAATTATAGGCTATTCATGTTCATCAAATTATTACACGGATGATCTATTGTGCTCTCTTTTTTAGGCATACTGCAAAACGTTATACTTATGTTGAGTGCTAATTGGATCCAAAATAAAATATACATATTTAAATACACACACATGCATGTATATATTTAAGAAAAATATATATATTTGTATAGTTAACTATAGTTAAATATTTTAATAAAATATGACACTACGAAAAAAAAATTCTTTCCCAGTATTTTTGTCTTGTTTGTACATCCATAAATAAATACATTTTCTAAAATAAATAAATAATAAATAAATAAATATAGATTTTTCTGGCTAAAATATATTTTAAACATATGTCGCAAACAGTGAAAGTCTCTTGGAATAAAATATAATCATAAAATAATTTTATAAATATTTTTTTTTAAAAATGGCCAGAAATATTAGTAGAAAACCCCTGTTTGCAGCAGAGCCAACAATCTCAAAGAAAACAGTGTAAAGCTGGTCTGTCAGATAACTATATCTACCTCTGGCCAGCGGCTGGAAGGTTGTCAGGCCTCTTTTCTGAGCGGCTCCGCTGATGTCCGAGTCACTGTCATTGAAATCACTGTCTCCTTTACCGCTGTCCTTCACGCTCAGCTGATCTGTGTTGCTGGTGCCACTGCGAATACAATCACATCACATCTGCTAAATAACACGCCATCTGATTATTGATATTCCATTGCAGAACAAAACACTATATTCACTGGGACATGACTAATACGCCAGCGCATTACATACGGTTCATGACCTGTTGTAAAAAAGAGACTAAACCCTGACCAAAGTCAAATAGTGATTTGTTTGCATATTAAGAACTTTTGTGGTTTTCTATTAGTTGACTGCAGTTGCAAAATTAAAGCTGGGCCCAAAAACATTATGCATTTAAACATGGATTTTTAGGCCTATAATGGAAAATAAAATAAATGCACTATTTCCAAATTAATAATCACTCAAATCAGTATGCTGCTTATATAATATCTATAATTGTATATATTTAAAATAATTGTATACAATTTTATAATTGTTTAATTATTAAATAATTGTTTAAAAAAATATATCTATATGTTGTAAATAATATTTTTAAATAATATTACAATTCAATATTTTTAATTATATTAGAAAAAATAAGATAAAAGCATTACTAAATGTCTCAAACTTTTGTTCCTGGCTACTATTCTATTTTTTTTTTTTTTATAAATTATAATCAAGCAATTAAAATAGGAATTTTCAAGGAAGGCAAATACACCAAACAAAAACAAAAGAACTATTTGAAACCATTCTTACCTCCTTTGCAGACAGTATTTTTCATCTTGCCATAAAAACGTTTGCTCGAAAGGTTTGCAGGGCAGGAACAGCTATGAAAACAAAACCTCAAAATTAATATGCTGGCCTAAATCTAAATGTGCATCAAAAAAAAAAAAACCCAAAAACAGCCAAAATCATTCACCTTTTCCTCAAAATCCAGGCTTTTATCTTCATACAGAGGTTGCATTGAATCGCCTTCGCTTCTGAGGAAGCCATTAGGGCCTCCATAAATGTTTGAACTTGCAGGGTTGTTCTTGGAAAGCGGGGTTGATCCGTACAGGCCGTCTCTCCCGAAGTTTCTTCGCCTTCGTTTGACGGTGCAAGTCACGGTGAGGATGATGATGGCAGCCAGCAACAGAACACAGCATGCAGCAAAGCCAATAATCACCACAGTCCACACATCAAACTCCAGAGTCTCGTCATCCTTGGATCGGAGTAAAATAACCACCTGGTCCTCTTGTGCACCTGTGTCTGTCACCACAAACCGGACGGTTGCAATGCTAGAAAGTGGCTCTCTCCCATTGTCAACAACCGAAACTTTAAGCTTTAGAACGTCTCCGCATTGTGCAGTGAGTTTTCTTTTCAAGACGATTTCTCCACTGTTTCTATCAACGGTAAAAAGTTTAGCGTCGTCTTCCAGAACATGAAAACTGAGCTCGCTGTTTACCCCGCTGTCTTCATCTTGGGCCGTCAGTCTCAATGCTAAATAGCCGCTTTGAGCGTTAAAGGGAATCGGGACGTCAGCAGAATTGTTTCGCAGCACCGGATATGTGAAATACGGAAAGTTGTCATTCTCGTCCACCACGCGGATTTGAATTAAAGTCGTGCTCGACAGTGGCGGGAAACCTTTATCGCTGGCTTTGACTGCGAACTCCACTTCTTTCAGAGTCTCGAAATTAAATGATCTCAGAGTGTACAAAGAGCCAGAATGAGGATCGATGGAAACGAACGTAGAAATCGGGGAACCGTCTGGCGTTTTGCTGTCGATTAGGCTGTAGGAGACTTTTCCGTTTTTCCCAACGTCGAGATCACGTGCAACCAGCGTAGTCATGTACGACCCGGGAATGTTGTTTTCTATTACTGAGACATCATAGACGGCTTTGCTAAACATCGGTGCGTTATCGTTCTCATCTGTGATGCGAATGGTATAATGTTTGATGGTTTTAAAAGGAGGAGTTCCTAAATCTTCGGAAATCACAGTTAGGTTGTATTCTGGAATGGCTTCCCTGTCTAAAGTCGTGGTTGTTACGATCATAAAAGTGTCACTGTAGGCTTGTTGCAGCTTAAAATGCTCATGTCCTTCTAAACTCGTCCGGACGTAGCCGTTGGGACCCGAATCTGCATCTGAGGTGCTGATAAGAGCTACAAAACTTTCTTCGGCTGCAGATTCGGTAATGAATGCAACTCCGTCGCTGGTGGAAGTCATTGGTTTGATGCTAATCTCCGGCGCATTATCGTTCACATCAACGATTTCGACAATAGCGCGACAGGTGGATGATACTGAATTGGCGCCCAAATCAGAGGCTTGGATGTGCAACTCATACGACTTTTTGGTTTCATAATCGACAGAGTCTTTGAGAGTCACTTCTCCCGTAATAAGATCGATCTGGAAAACACGTGTTACTTCGGTCGTGGATCCTTCGACGAAGCCGTACACGACTTCTCCATTGATCCCGGCGTCGGGATCGAAAGCATGTACTTTTAGCACTCGTGATCCGATGGGCGAATCTTCGCTGAGCTCGACTTTGAGTGAGTTGTGTTCGAAGGTCGGGCTGTTGTCGTTAAAATCCAGCACTCGGATGTAAATAGTCGTTGAGCCAGATTTTGCTGGAGTCCCGCCGTCAGTCGCCGTCACCTCGACGGTAAAAAACTCTTCGCTTTCTCTATCAAGCGGCTTGATTAAGACGAGTTCAGCTGACTTTTCTCCATCCTCACGAGTGCTGACTTCAACAACGAAATGGTTTGTGTGAGAAATATGGTAGCTTTGAACGTAATTGTCTCCGACATCTTGATCCACGGCAACGTCCAGCGGAAATCGTGAGTTCAAAGCTGCGTTTTCGGATATATCCAAATGTGTTTCGTTGCGTGTAAACTGAGGTGAGTGATCGTTAATGTCTTTTACCTCGATCTCAACATGAATGAGCTGGAACTTCTCCTTTGAAAAAGCAACAACGTCAAAAGTAATCAGACACTGTGGAGATCGGTGACAAAGCTGCTCTCGGTCGATGACTTCTCCGACTGTTAAAAGCCCGTCGATTTGCCTCATGTGAATGATGGAGTTCGTCTTCTGTATGAACTTGAAAGATGTCTCAGGATCCTCCGCTGGGTCTATTTTCAGGTCTTGAGAAAGGTTTCCAATCTCTGTCCCAGGTGTGTCCTCCTCATACGTGAAGTACTTTGTAGTCGTGCAGCTGACGTAGCAAATCATGCACAGAAGCATGAAGTAACTGCAGGAGAACTTCATGTCTGCAAACACTGAGAGGAACAGCAAACAAAAAATCACTTAAAAAGAAATGCGAGAACAACAGCTCTTCATTCAGTCATCCCTAGTTCTGCTTGCAGCAGATTCTGGTGTCTCCAGCTCCCACCTATCAGATATAGGTCATGGTTTATGCAAATTAGCCTGTCTGCTGACCAATGAACACTCACACACTCCACAAATCCCCTGCTAGGGCTCTCTATTGGGTCGCAGCTGTTTCACACCCTGTCTGTGGGAGACCCTAATAAACAATACACGATTGTTTCATGTTAGACATCACTACCAGTCAGAAGTTTAGGCATTCTTTATTGAATTTAACTCAAAACCCTTTTAATCTGTAGGAGTCTTTTTAAATACATAACATTAGTTTGGTAGGCTTAATATAAATTGTGGATTGCTTTAAAAAGCTGAACCTATAATACAAAAAAGAGCATTTTAGCTTTGTATATATATATATATATAGTTCATTTGCAAAAAGAGGTAACTCTGTATTTAACAATTTTCAAAAATAATACTAGTAATGCTAATTGACATGATAAAACACAATGAAAACATGATGACATCATACAAAACATAATTTCGAAATTTTGAATCTGTTTTTGCAAATAAACATATATAAATCAAAATGAAATACAAAGTAAAAGACTTCTATAATGTTACAACAGATTTATAATTTAAAAGGAACGCTGTTCTTTTCTATCCTGTAACTTAAAATGTATCATGGTTTCCACAAAAATAAAATATTTCCAGAATTGCTAATAATCAGAAATGTTTCTTTAGCAGCAAATCAACATATTGTTGTGATTTCTGAAGGATCATGTGATGAAGACTGGAGTAATGATGCTGGCAATTCAGCACTGCATCACAAAAATAAATTAGATTTTAAAACATATTCACATGGACAACTGTTTTTGTTTTTACATTGTAATAATTTTTCACATTATCACTTCGACTGCAGTTTTTTTTTTTTGATCAACTAAAGGCAGTCTTGATGAGACTTATTATAAAAACATAAAGCATTTTTTTCTAAACATAAATACACATAAACTAGCCTATATCAAAATAATAAAGATATACATATTATTTGTACACATTTTATATTACATTTAGGCATTTGGCAGATACTTATATTCAAAATGACTTAAACTGCATTCAATACACACCTTTAAATCAGTTCATGTTTACTGTATCTATATTGTAATATAGAAACATTTGAAAACGTTACAAAAAGTTTTGTTTGGTAACTTAACTCTTGTTTAATGAATCACAAAATCAAATCTGTGCACTTTTTCCATCGATTGATTTCCTAAGAAAGTGTGAGCCATGCATACAAATGTAATGCAATAAGGGTTTGTTTTCCAAACTATTTTCTTAATTATTTACTAAGATAAAGGTAATGAGGGTCTATTGATCGGTCTTGGTCACAGATTAACAGGCTGCATAGATAAAGGTGTTAACCCTTTGAAGAGTGAGATCTTCTCCACTTGGCCATTTGGGCTGTGAGGTGTGAAATGCGGCACACTCTCAAATGTCTCCAAACTGGCTTTTTTCAGTTTGAAACAAATGCAGACCATTTGACTGCCGGGCCCGATTTAACTCGAGTATTGATACATGTGTCTGTCTGGTTAACTTTAGTCAAAGGCAAAAGCATTTTACTCTGGCACTTTTCCAATAGCTCACCTTAATGAAAAACTTTAAAGAAATATTACAGCAGTAAATAAAACAATAGCATTGTCTGATAATCTAGCTGTCTAATGTGATTGCTAGCATATGGAGTCTGAGGTGTTGCAGAAATCTGTTTCTTGATATGAGATTAATGCCACACAAAAGGCTGTGAGTAATCTGTGGATGGAGATTAGTCTGTTAAGCAGTGTCTGATCTCTAGCAGTAAATAGTAGCATGACTCTGTGACTGGAGTTTAATCGCTCACCTAAACCTGCTGAAGAAAATCCCTTCTGTGCAGAATGGTATAATGCTCTGTTCAGAATCCCAGAGTCTGTGCAATACTCTCAGTGTTATTATGTTAAGTTTACCATGGAACGTTCACTCATAATGTTTATGCTTTTAATTGTGCATATTTATTGTAACACATACAGCAAAATAGTGTAAATTTGGAATGCATTATCATTTTTTTGTTTATTGATTTATATCTATCTATAGATAGATAGATAATACAAATGATGATAGATAGACAGACATAAAAATGATAGAGAGATATTAAAAATGATGGTAGTCAAATATTTCTATCTTTCTATCTCTCTCTGTCTGTCTATCTGTCTATCTATCTATCTATATAATGATGTTGTGAATGAAGGACAGATATCATGGTTTAGCTCCTGCTGTTAAGTGTGTCATTTTTATCCGGAGACAGCTACGAGTCAGAAGCTAACACTAGCGGGTGTCTACACCCTGGACTCGACACCGTGGGTCAGTTCACGCCGGCCGGTTACACAAAATTAGTTGTTTGCTGTAAAGAGACTTACAATAAAATGAAGCTGTGCTGCTGGTCTCAGGTGCATCTGTCAACGACAGGCTGAAATGTCACGAGTTTCTCAACTAAAAAGGGAATAAAAGCGTTACACGAACATGCAGAAGCAGTGTAAATGTCAACATCCTGACTGATCGGAGCTAGTTAAGCCGGATTGTGGCTTCTTCGTTAGAGACTGTGTCTGTGTTGCATGCACTCTTTCTGAAAGAGCAAAAGAAAACTCATTAGCCCTAATGGTTACTGTTCTTGTTTTTAATGTGTCTTATGACAGTTTCAGACAGCGCACATTCTCCGGATTAGACCGATAGTGTTTGCCAGTAAGAAGTGTGATTAAAGAAAGATCACAGCTTGATTAAGATGTGTTTGGTGGGCCTAAGAGTATTACTGAGTGCTAACAAGCCAGGCCATCTGTTGTGCTATTAAGATGTTTAACTGTAATCAAGAGAAGAAACAGTTTGGCAGGAGATGCTTCGGCTTCACTTGCTTTTGCAATATGCCTTATAGTTTCAAGGTTTCGCCTGATGTATTTGCATATGTACAAACGCACACTAAAATGAGACTGCATGCTGGGATGTGAATAAAGGAATGAGGAAAATGCTTTCAACGGGAGCTCAATCATCCAGAGTTTGGTATGAAGTAAAAAATCTGCGTAGTCACATGTTTGTTCGACATATGATCACATGCCAAAATACCAGCGTGAATAATGTGTGTCTGGATGAAGTGTGATCAGATCTGTGTCAAAAACAAACGCTCGTTTAAGAAACATTTCTTCTTATCATTAATGTTGGAAACAGTAAAAGAAAGGAACAAAGAAATTAAGTCTTTAATTCAGCAAAAGGCACATTATATTAATTAAAAGGGACTGTAAAGACATCTTTTTTTTAAACGTTGTGTTTTTCAAATGATGCACAAATATTAAGCCATTTTATTTATGTTTTGAACTTATGATAGTTGAGCAGCAAATATTAGAATGATTTCTAAAGGATTGTGTGACACTGAAGATGAAAATTCAACGTTGAGCACAGAAATAAATTACATTTTAACAAATATTCACATAGAATACAATTGTTGTAAATTGTAATAATATTGATCAATTTTACTGTATTTTTTAATAAAATAAATAGAGCCTTGGTGAGCATAAGATACTATATATATTTATATATAGACACATATGTTAATTATTCCAAACTTTTGATTAGAATTATAATGTTTTGGACACTTAAGTTGTGAATGTGAACTGTCTGAATGTCACAAATAGATACAAATTAGCAAGCATTTAAAATACACAACACTTGTTTTGACATTTTATCGAACACAAATTCAGATTCACGCTTCAGCGCACTTTGCATTTATTCGTATAGTAGTTTTCACCATAGCCGCTAAACAAAAGCAGCTACACGACAATTTCTACATTACAAATAAAAGTAAACTGTGTCAAAGTAACATCCACACAGCATAAATATCCAAATAGATTTAATCCCACACTCATTTAAGCAGAAACAATTAACTCAGCAAAGCAATGCTTGCACGGTGTGATCATAATGATTGCAATATAAGGAAAACATGGCAGTTTTTAGGGAATTATTAGGACGGTTATCTAAAAACACTCTACATCTGTCTGTGTGAATTTTGTTGTGACACATTTGCATTGTGCTCTTGAACAGATTTGTAGCATTTGGACACGTGACAGCAAATGGAAAGATGCATTCAGAGGTCATTTTTGCTGTGTTGTGAAAAGGCTTATGTTAGTCTATGATCCAAATTGTAGAGAACAAATGGGTAGCGGTGTGTGTGTGAAGCAGCTGTAACGGTGTTAGCGATCAGTGTTTGCCTTCACACCTTCTGCGGTGCAGACTGAGAGACGTCGTTTTCACGCCAGACTGTCTGACAGAGACGCTTTCTGCAGTTACCACTTCACTCAATGCTATATTCAAGGAAAAACAAACACTTTTAGGTAACTGATATTCTTAATTTGAATCTAGACCATCTCACGTTTGTGGCTTTTAAAAAGGATTTGAAAACTTCATTAAAGCAATTGAAAAAGCCTTAAAGCTCCCTAAATTGAAATATATATTGGTTCGCCCCCCTTATGTTTAATCTGGATATAATTTGTTTCCATATATATATATATATATACACACATATATACATACATACACATATTTATAATTTCACTGTTTCTTTGAATAAATTTAAATAAGTAAAATAAAAATCATGAAAAGAAAAATGCTGATCATTATTTTCTAGAATATAAATGTATGACTTTCTGAGCATCATAAAGAGATCTGACGGATCTTGCCATGTCATAAAAAGACTAAATTATTTGCGCTTTCATTACAATTTCCTTAAAATCTTTCTTGTATTTGATCTTTTTAGCATTTTAAATGAAGCTTTTTACAATATCTGGACATTTAATTGTTGATTAAAACTACCAAAATTATGTTTAGTTCAGGTATTTAAAACATGTTCATCATCAGAGCTAAATTCAAGTCGTAGCATATATTTTGGTATTAATTATTATTATTGAAAATTGTATTATTATTATATAAAATGTGGGTAACCCAACCATTATTTTCAAGGTTTCAGAATATATAATTATGAATCTAAATATACCAAAATTATTTTTATTTTGGCAGACAGAAACATGAGCTAAGTTTTTATAACAATGTTTTAATTACTTATTTACTTCACATTTTAATTGCAATTTTTACAACAATATCTGGATGTTTGCTCATTTTATATATCATACATTCAGGCAAAACTGAATAAATGTACTCATATGAAGAACTCAAACTGAACACAATGCTAGATAAAGAGACAGAGAACAGAGTCTCACCAAGGGTGCTTTTGTTTGATCAAAAGTACAGTAAAAATGTGAAATATTATTGTAAATACAAATTGCTGTTTTTTGTGTGAACATATTTGAATGTATATTTCTTTCCTGGGATGAAAGCTGTATTTTCAGCCTCATTACTCCAGTCTTCAGTGTCACATGATCTTCAGAAATCACTCTAATATGCTGTTTTGCAGCTCAATAAACATTTCTGATTGTTAATAATGTTAAACAATGTTTTTATGGAAGCCATGAAAACACCGGATGAATAGATTCTTTTCTTTAAGGAAATTAATACTTTTATTCATCAAGGACACCCTGAATTGATTAAAAGTGACTGCAAACAATAGAAAGAATTTCCATTTCAAGTAAGTGATGTTGTTTTGAACTTTCTATTCACAAAACAATCCTTAAAAATAAAAAATGAAGTCACAAAAAATATATTATGTTAAAAATGTGTATTGATCCTTAATTATGCAAAAAATTCAGCTGTTTTTACTGTATTTTTCAGAACCTGACCAGTGGTGTAGCAAAAGAAATAAAATAAAAACAAAACCCTAACTTCTCTGTCAATTAAGAGTCCCAAAATAGAACTGAAATAGACATTTCAGCTTGTTTAGAAGATTCAAAATTGAGCGCTACCAGATTTTGTCTTTTTCTATAATTATATGCCTGAGCTGTTAGTTCTTGGTTGTTCATTAATTGTCTGAACTCTGAAGATGAGCTGTTTCTGCAGATCGATTGGCAGCTCGAAGACTTGTTTATTTGTTGTGGGAGTGAAGTCAGAGTTTGGGAGTTAACACTCCTTCAATTATTATAGGATTGAATTCTTCCTGTGGGACGCGGGGATGTTTTCCTCATCTTTTTGGCTCTCTGTTCTTCATCTGACGGCAGGAATAGAATCGCAGGCGTGCGGAGAAATCTCCAAAAACCCAGAGTTGGAGAATCAAATCTCTGGCTTGTCACACACTGTCAGCAAGAGAAAGTCGGAAAAGATTTGCTAAGCAAAGACCAATTACAGTAATGAAATGCATGACATATTTTTTTCATTATTTAATGCAAAATTAATTAGTCTATTAGGATACACTTGAATTATACACACATTCTCTGTAATTGGCTCTCGATGGAATTAGAAGCGCAAAAGCAGATGTAGGCCAGCTGAATACAGATGTATAATGTGATATCGCTCAAAGCCCTGATTGCATTATGGAACTGAGACTGCCATCAATTTTGTATTGAATATTTAGAGCGCAGGAGCAAATTAAAAGAGACTCTTTCATACGGGGGATTTTAGAGTTGCTGTCCCAGTTTCCTGTGTGTTCTCTTGCACGTATTGCCTGTTGTGCATCATATAAGCGTCTCTTTTGGCGCCGACTCGGCCTCTTGTCAGCTCCGAGCAACTCAAAGTCTGACTGAACGGGCCGTCGAGACACCGAGATAGAGAATGCACAAATGAGAGAGAATAAAAGATACAAAAGAGACATGAGAAATTCATGCTACCCCTTCAAGGACCATGCATATATTAACATATAAATTCATCAAGTCTTTTAAAATCAGTAACTGCATGGACAAATCTAACGAGAGCTGCCATGTTCGGGTTGTAGGCCTCTTTGACCCTAAAAATGCAGAATACAAGCCTATTTCATGAACATTATTTTCAAAATGGAAGAATTTTTTTTTGTTTATTTATTTATTTTTCGCTTGGTGGGAAAGTGAAAGGTGTCAAAACAATGCAAAAAAAGTAAATAAATAATAATAATGAAAAGCTACCCCTTCAGGGACCATGCGTATATTGAACATATGAAGTCCTTCTCAATCAGGAACTGCATTGAGAAAATCTAATGAGAACTGCCATGTGGACTGTAAAAATGCAGAATAAAAGTTTTTTTAAAAAGGTATAAAAACCCCATTTAATTATTTATTACTGATCTTGAAACAGTTTTTAGTATTTATTAGTTTTTTTATTTTTACAATTATTTTAGTTATTTATTTTTGGGTTTGTGGGGAAGTGAAACTTGTCAAAACAATGCAACAATGCAAAGCAAAAACTTTTTTTTTTTTTTTTAAATAAACAATTTAAATAATTCCATTTGCATAAGTATTCATACTCTGGAACGGTTTAAAGTTAGCTCAGGAGCATTCATATAGATGTAGATGTAGATTCATGTAGATGTTACTACACTTGAAGTGATGAAGTGAACCTGTGGCAAATTCAACTGAGTGTGAAACGAGGCCGATCCGCCATCTCAGAAAGAACGAACGAGGCACGAGCGCGGGCAAAACAGTTTACGTGAACCTGGATGACGTCATATGCATAATCACAAAGTTGAAAGATTTTGAGTTAATAAAACTTGAAAGAGACATTTTGCAGGACAGCATTTTTCCACTTACTTGAAAGGTTTAATTTTTACAAACTTTTTTAAATAAGAAAAAAGTTCTAAATACTCAAAAAGGTTAATTAATATAAATGAATTGTAATTATTTAAGTTAATACTGCTCAGTTCAATTAATTAGTTACAGCATTAGGGTTTACAGTGCACACAGCAGGAGTGACTTTCTCTGTCATATCTAAATAAAGGCATAAAAAAGAAAAAAACAGCGAAATCTGTCTAATCCTAATAACTTATGATACCCAGATTCTAAACAGTTACTTAAACGCCAGTTTATTAACTCTGTGACAATTCTGTTTTTGATTTGTTAGTATGGTGTAGATTTATGTGGGGACAAATTTATTTAAAACAGTTTAGCATAAGGCAGCAACATAACAAAAATGTGGAAAACTATTTCTGCACTTTTGCACATATAAATTTATAAAAAGTAAAAAGTACCCAGTCATCATTAGCCTCTTCCATTTTCTGACAATTGCTCCAAAAGTTGTTCTTTTTTCACCAAACTGCTTGGTAATTGCCCCGAAACCCTTTCCAGCTTTGTGAAGGTCTAATTTTGTCTCTGGTTTGGTTCATGTTGCTACTTAGACTTTGGCTGATTGTGGGGTGCACAGGTGTCTTTATGACAGCTAACGACCTCAAGCAGGTGCTACTAATGTAGAATCAAGAGCAGAGTGTAGCTGGACTATTTAAAACTAAATAACAGGTCTTTGAGGGTCAGAAATCTGGCTGATCAGCAAGTGATCAAATACTTATGTGACACAGTAATTCCCAAATAAATTCATAGAATGTGTTTTCTGGATATTTCTTTTTAGATTCAGTCTCTCACAGTGGAAATGCACCTATGCTGAAAATTATAGACCCCTCCATGATTGCTAAGTAAGAGAACTTGACTTAATTTGTGCATTATTGTGGGAATGGGAATTTGGTGGGCATGCAAAATAATTTGTGTGCAAAATAAATTCATGTTATACTGTACATCTATTAACTTATAAATTCAGCATATCACATTTAGCCATCATCATATTTTACCATATTTTTTTTTTGTAAAATATATTTTACATATAATTATCAACCTCATACCAATCTCATGGCAACTTGTACATATTTTACGAGGTGGCTAATTCGTACCAATTTGTACGACCTCACTCGTATGAATTCATACGATTTATTCTAAATCGTACATATTTTACGAGATGCCAATTTGTATGAATTTGTACGAATTACATGAACATAACCCCGCCCCTAAACCTACCCATCATGTGGTTTTAGAGTGAGGTCATTAGTACGAATTGGCACAAATATGGCACCTCGTATGAATATGTACGAACTGCCTCATGAGACTGTGTTGATAATTACTGTATATTAAATATTATGGCATTGAAAAATGATGGGAAAGTTGTCAAAACAGTGCAATATTAAAAATAAAAATATTGTTCATGAATCTTGACCCAGGCTTTTTTATTACTTACAAACAAAGGGTTTCTATTTGACAGCTGCTTGTTTAGTGGCTTTATACTGATTTTTGATTATGGTGATGATGTGAATGAACAACACGACATCGTAGAAGAGAAGAGAAGAGGAGAGGAGAGGAGAGGAGAGGAGAGGAGAGGAGAGGAGAGGAGAGGAGAGGAGAGGAGATGAGAGATCTCTA
>JAUMHI010000049.1:6531714-6542334 GCA_032359435.1 Enteromius unitaeniatus
ATGGCTGTATTCCATCAAAAGGGTGCTTCTACTAAATACTGAGCAAAGGGTCTGAATACTTAGGACCATGTGATATTCCTTTTATATATATATATATATATATATATATATATCTGCAATAGTTTTCTATCAGTATATGGTGCTGTGTCTACATTAATGAGGAAAGAAATGAACTTAAATGATTTTAGCAATTGGCTGCAATAAAACAAAGAGTACCTTCCGTACCCACTGTAAGTCTTACACTAACGAGAGAGGAGCTGGTTGTAGTTTTATAGAGTTAGAAAGCAAGTCTTGCATAGCTGATCATTTGTGTTCTTGATAAAAGTGCAGCAATGAAACAAAGACACGGAGTCGCTGGTAGCTTGACTTTGTACGCAGACGATTGTCAGGGCAATTATTTTTAGCCGGATCATGGTTTCGTTGATGAGGTGTCATGTGGATTAGTAAGGCGAAGTTAAAGTAGAGAGGTTCTCAGATTAATGAGTTGCTGATTGGATCACTTCACTTCAAGGTCAGTTTTGATTCATTTCTAGCGCAGTCTTGTTAAAACTCTAATCTATGGGAAACAAAAAGCCCGAGCAATCACACACGCACTAACAGAGCAGTGTTCATATAACGAAGGGTCCAACAAATGTACTTTTGATAAGAAAGAAAAGTTAAGGTATTTGATTCAGGATGCTCCAGATCTACAAAAGTTAACTTTTTCTTGCAGTTTAGAGTTTATTTCTCACACTGACTTGCAAAATAACTCAATCTTTTTTAAACCGCAGTTCTGAGAAGAAAAGTCATGTAATAAATAAATAAATAAAACAATTGCAATTACCGGTTTTATTGTGGCAGTCAGTGTTTGGGTGAGTTACTCTAAAAAAGTAGTGAATTAGTTTCTACCTACATCTTCTTTACTATACATATTACTAATTCCAAAAAGTATTTAGTTACTGTAATTACTAATTACTTTATAAATCCTATATCAACCTTGACAAGTTAAACCTCAAGAACAAACACAACACATCCTTGACAAGTATAGACATTAAACATTCTTTAATTCTTTCAAGCAACTGCATGAATTATTCTGGTCACACTTTAAATTATAGTCTAGATTTAACTATTAACTAACAATTAACTTTTGCCCCAATATACTCCTAATTACTGCTTATTAATACTTATTATATTAGTTGTTAGGTTTTGCTAAGAATTTAGGGTCTTGCAGAATAAGACATTAATATGTGACCCTGGACCTCTATTGTATACCTTTTAAATTCGCTTTGAAAGAAGAAGAACATCAGCAACAGCATGGTCTAATATATATTTGTTTGCTACCTTTCCTTTCATTCTTTTTGGAAAACTTGCTTCTGATGTTTCTCTGCGTTGCTTTTTGCATAACTACGGCTTGTTAACACAAGCTTTGCTGTAATTTCTTCAACGGAGGCTTATTGGAAATATGTGCCTCTACATACATTTCTGCAACCCCATGATTATGTACCTTACACCATGTTTCGCCGCAGTTTCAAAGTGAAACGTCCAGAGAGTGGAACTAAAACACACCTTTAATACGTGACCGTGGCACGTTTGTATTAGGTACAGGTATGTATTGCAGTGTTTTTATAATGCAGCTTGAGGTACACCAAACCCAAACCTAAACCCACCCGATAGTGTAAACAAATGCAAAAGTAATTTAAAAGCTGATGCAGCCATGCTATTTTACCTTCCTCACACACAACGAAGTATCACGGGAGTAAACCAGCTGAGCTAGATAATGCATACATATGAACATATTTGACGACAATGTTCAAAAAAGTATCGGTTTTCAAATGGTGCAGGATGTTAAAAGTATTTTGAAGTCATAACATAACATTCTGCTGCTAATTGTGTGAAAACTAGCCTTTATTAATCAAAAATGTACCTGTAAATCATACTTTTGTGTGGAAAGGAATAAGAGTTGTTGGAGTTGTAGTGCCTCTAGTGCTCATTTCAACTGGAAACTGCAGCGACTCACATGTATAGGGTAGGTTTTTCAGTTTTGCAGAAATGTATGAAGAGACACGTATTTCCTAGCCTGGGTTCAATTTCTTTGTAGGAATTAATTGCTTTTGCTCAATTTTTAAAGTCTTTCTGTGAGCGATCTTATGGATGCGGATATATCTGTGGCATTCGTATTGAACCGTTTGGTATGAGGCTTTCGGTTCGCATTACAAACTGAACGATTCAGAGAGAAAAAAAAGAGAATAAAGTGTTTAAAACACGAACATTACAAACTATCCCCGCGGCATTCAGGCAGGCATTTCCAACAGATTCGAACAGAGCAAAACAATCCATCGGTCACAGCGATTGGTACATTCATAGCCACGGATTTTAATGCAGGATTTAAGAAAATGCTAAGTGTCATTGAGCCCTCCTAGCACTCCTAGCAAAGAACAGAAAGATCGTGACGTTCTATAACTGAAGCACAAGACAAGATGTGTGCTGTCTGAAGAAAATCTGGACACTCTCATCTTTCTGAACTTAGAAAAAAAAAAAACAATCTTAAAAATTGACTGAAATAGAGTTCCATTAAAAAAAAATAAAAATTCTTTCTATTAGTTAAAACTACAATATTACATTAATTTTTTTAGAAGGAGCATTTGGTTTTGGTTATAAAGGAGGTTTTGTTTTATTTGCTGCTAAGAAGAAACCCCAGAAGATATGTGAACTATAGCTTCATTGTTGTTCAAAGTAAAAAAAAAACAAAAAAAAAACTAGATCATACTTTTATGTTGTTTTAATAAATAAAAATGTGAAAAAAATCTTAAGAAATTCTCTTTTTTTTTACTTTATTTTTGCTGTATCGAAAACATACCGAACCGTGACACCACTGTGTCGTATCGAACCGACTCATGATTTTTGTGAACCGTTACACCCCTAATATATATATAGTGAAATGTTGTTCTCTTGCCTGACCTCGGCTGAATGAGAAATGAACAAAAAAAAGGAATCGTGAAAAAAATCCTGCATCAAAGAAGGTGGAGTTTCAGAACACACCCACCCATTGTGTAACCACCTCAGATCATTGGTAGCTCAAAGGTGTTTAGGAGTCAAAACGAACTCCCCAAACAGTTTGCTTTGGTGAACCAATCCAAACTGCCAAAATGAACTCAAAACTAACTTTGTTTTGCCCTGATTTTGTTCTAAATCACGTCATTTCAGATTTCGTTTGAAGTGTATTGGGCCCTTAATTGTTTGGCAGTTAATGGGACAGCCTCAAGCCTCACAGTTTTCATCTAAAATATCTTCATTTGTGTTAAGAAGACAAGCTAAGCTTTCACAGGTTTGGAACGACATGGGGGTTTAATGACAGAATTTGTTTCAGTGATTAATTCATTTTGGGGTGAAGTAACCCTTTAAGTAAATCGTTTGGGAGTCGTTGAACAAATAAGGCATTAATAAACGCATATTATAAGAAAATGTAAATATTTTTTGATCTTGCATGCTGTCATTTGGGACTCCCAAAATAGGTCCCTTTCATAACCCCCAATGGAGGCACTTTAAATAACCGTAACTAATAACTAATTGCACCCAGCAATGGTGTCTGAACACTGACTGCAGTGTGTTTCTTCAGGTCTGTGGGCCTGCACCAGCGAGTGCAGGATCCTGGGTCACTCGGACAGGTGCTGGAGCCCATCTGTGAGCAGAACCAGCGGGAGCGTTAACAGCAGACATCTGTCCACCTTCTCAAGGACGAGGCCGTCTTCACACGCCACGCTTCAGAGGAGCAGCTACGACACTCAGAACAACAGAAGCGTGGCCTTGCACAGCCTCACAGAAGACCAGCAGAGTCCGTACGATTACATTCACATCTGCTCTCCTCAGTCACAGCGGAGACAGGACTCGAAAAACATCGACGTTTTCACACACTCCACCAAACCCATCTCCACAGACAGCCCCGGCACATTCACACAAGCCTGAGACCTCGCTGTTAGGAGTGCTGTACATATTACCTTTGACCGCATTGATGTTTTGTATATACAATTTATATTTTCAACAATATTACCGGTTGTTTTTTCCATAGCATGTTTTGGATGAATATAATGTGATTGTGTTTGTCACTTTTTTGATACCTGGTCTCATGGCATAAACATATCTTGGTGCACTTTTTAGCGAGAGACGAAATATGTACCAATAACTACATATCACTGCAGTTTTCAAAAGAAATGAATACTAAAGGCAGTATTGCATCTTTCATTCCTTTTCACACAAATTTACAGTCTAGATTAATAAAGCATAATTTTCACACAATTACTTGAGAAATTTCATGTTATGACTTCAAAATTATATTAATATGCTGGTAGACTTGAAAACCGCTGCTTTTGAACGTTATCATCACACATATCCAGCTTCAGATCTATGTGTTTTCACATATGGTAGGTTTGTTTGGTAGCTCGTGGAGTATAGAGATGAGCTCTAGTTCAGTCTTGTGTAACTGCGCTTTAACAAACACTTTAACAAATGACATGGTTGCAAAAAATGTGTTTTTATATCAGTTTTGCATTTGTTAACACTATCAGGTAGGTTTAGGGTTATCCAACATGATAGAGCATTCATTTTTAGTGAGAGTCCATGGAACTTTTAGTTTTGAACCACCTCAGTAATGCATACCTATATCAACGTAATAAAAATATGCCAGGGTTCACGTATTGAACCTGTGTTTTAGCGTCACTCAGTGGACATTTCTCTTTGAAACTGCTGCTAAACGTGCAGTAAGGTACATAAAAATGGTGTTACACAAAAGAGGCACAGAGATACATATATTTGTATGAGACCAGGTTGCTTTTTGGTCACATTGTAACGTTTTTTTAAAGTTATAAATGTTACACTTTTATAATGTTTACTTACACAAGTTTCTTTTTAAGAAATGCGAATATGAGAAATAAAATAAGTTATTGTACAGTCTACAACGTTTTGCATTCTTGATCATAATTTATGATCTTAAAAACTGTTAAAGCTTAAGGTGTCTGAATAATTTTAGATTTGTTGAAAATATGGATTATATTAAAAGGTTAAAGAAACATTTTTTAAGCTAAAAAATGTTTTTTATAACCTTTATTCGGACTGAGCAAAGTTGTTTCTCTTTAAGAAAGGAAAACATGAGAAATAAAATAAGTTGTGATAAAATCTACAATGTTTTTTTTATCTTTGACAAAACCAGTCAAAACTCTGGACGAAAAAGGCTTCTGTACAATCTGTAATGTTTTTAATCCTTCACAAAAACAGGTTCAGGCATTACCATTATAAAACGTTTCTATCTGTAGATGTCAGAATTATCTTTGCGGACAATTATATATTGTGCTTACAATCTATGTCAGTTTTATGACGCTACAAATGTTGCCACTTTTGTGACATTTACTTACAATGAGCAAGTTATTTGTTCTATTGGCTTAGATTTTTATTTAAGTTAGATATTTACATTTTATGAGTTGCAATCAGACTCATGACCGTGATGCTACTTTAAATAAAATAATGCTATTTTAAGAACTGAAAACATGAGAAAAAAATTATACTGTATTGCATCCAGTCAAAAAACATAATTTATAATCTCAAACCTATATCTGCTTCTTTTTAAATGCTTGAATATTAGCATTGAAATGTAAAATTCTGAGATTTTTATTATAATATTAATGTATTAATTATTCATATTTTTATTTAGTTTTTATTTTTATATTTTTCAATTTCATTTTGATGTACACTGTAAAAAAATCTGTATTTACAAAATAATTTTGGCAGCTGTGGTTGCAAGAATAAATTAGTAACATACAGAAAACTGTTAACACACTTACAGTCATAAAATGTATATTCTACGGTATAAAACCGTAATTTACAAACAAGAAAATGTGCAAAATGCAAACCAGTAAATTCAACAACGCACACTGCTATTAAAATCTGTTTTGCACCTTTACCATACTGACAAGTAATAATAATGCCACAATCACAAGTAGCTTCGCCACAAGCAGAAGTACTAATAGAAGAATCATTAACACAAACACAAAACACAAAAATTTTATGTAAAGCCCAAATGGGCATAAATTATAACAAAAACCATTAAAAATCATGATCATTTACTGTTAACCTATTAACAGTTTTAACTATTTTATATACTTGTATACATTTTTCATTATTTTAAATTTCATTTTAAGTTTTAGTATAAGTTGAACTAATTGATTGGCAATCAGGTGAAAAATTAAAGAAAAAATATTTATATTCTTAAAATATATAAATATATATACAAAGTTAACATTTTCTTATGCTATTTTTTTATTCTGTTTTATGATTAATATGAAGTAAAAAGTTTTTTAATGGTTTTAGTTTTAGTTTATCTCACAGGTTCTTCAAAAGCGGTAAAAAGCATCCCATGATGCAACTGATGAAGTTGGCTTACAAATGTGGGGAAAACAAAGATGGAAACTTGACAAAGAAGTTTACATCTAAGAGAATCTTTATTTGTGTCACATGTTTTTATCACTACATCATTTGTGTACTTTAATCAGTTTACTGTTATCTTAAAGTGTGAAATAGTCCAAACTTTTGACTGCTTGTGTGCATAAATGAGACAGATCCAGCTCTAGTAAAACCGAAGAACTTTCTTGACCTTTGTTGAAATTAATAACCAACAGATGTACAGCAGTGAGTCCAGGTAAACCAGGCCTGTCAGCTAACACACATTCACTGTAAATGTGCATGAATAGTCTGAAGCGTGTGTCTCAGCACTGTTTTCTCAGGCCACAGAAAATCCCCAGAGAGGAATTCCAGGCTTGGGTTTCTCCGGGACTGTGTTTGTCTTCCCCCAATTTTTCCTCTCTCTCACCTATATGACAGAAACTCGAGAGAAGCTTCACGGTGCCACAAAGCTCTGCTTTCAGTAGAAGCCAGAACGCCATGGAGGAGACATCAGAAAAAGTTCCTTTTGAGGTACGTGATGCTTATTTTATCCCTAAACTTCACATTATGTGTCTGACACACTTGATTCATGTCTATAATGCAATGATGTGTGTTTAATAAGGCTTACAGTAGCTTGAAGCCCAGAGGGTTTGTGCGAGTGAAGAAGACGGCGGTCGTAGCCTTCATCGCTGGCACCGTTCTACTACTTTTTGGAGGCATTGGAGCTTTTTACTTGTGGAAAGCCAGCGAGAAAGAAGTAAGACAGCCCTGCAGTCTAAACCAGTTTGGCTCAAAATTAGTGCAACTATTAAGCGACACAAAAAAGATGACTTTTTATCAAATTCAGCCCATTGAAGCTAAAACTTGAGGCAAATCTGAGCAGTGAAATGATTTGAGTTAACTACGTAATAATACAAACATTTTACTATTTGTTCTTCTAGATGTGCAGCAAATTGTTCTGTGTTTTGGATTTAATTTGCATGCATGCCTTCATCGGGGGGGGTTTTGTCACACTGCTATATTTAAAGTGTACATATTTAATACTCCGCATTGCATAATCACACAGTTTCGCTCTCAGATGCGTGCTGATGCAATAGCGCAGACGTGTCGATATTTAAAGCGCAGTAGCTTGAGAATCTTTAAATGGCAGTTTGTCTCAGCAGTGTGTCAGGAATGATCAATGAAGCAGGCAGAGTGGTGTTTGCATTTGCGACCCTCAGTGTGCATTGATTTCAGGATCCTCTGGTATTTCAAAAAAATGCTGCAGGTTAAAGACGGCAAACAAAGAGGTCTGTGTGCTGGGTTATAATCATGCATGTGTTAACACTGCAAACAGATCAGCATGCATCGCTTCCCAACACAAACACTAACGCCTGCTGGACCACTGCACTAAACCTGCAGCAGTATTATACACTAAGATTCAGATGCATTTAAAACCTGCTTCTCACTCAATAGGAACTAAAGGCTGATTCATGTACAAAAGAAAAAAAAATATTTATAATAAATTACTTTATTTTGAAAGCATTTTCTTTTCCTTTTGACTAGTATGCATGATTATATGATTAGTTTTGTTATTTCCATTTAGCATCATTTTTCCCTGATGAGAACCACTGGATTAAAAATATTTATATATTGCAGTGTGATCTTGTGATGTTACTTTATTTTATTCATTTATTTTTCATTTCATTTTATTTTATTCATTCATTTATTATTGTTTTATTTATTGTTTTATTTTGTTTGTTTAATTTTAGTTTAGTATTTTTTTTTACTTAGTTTTACTTAAGTTTAATTCAGTTTTTAGTATTTCTTTTGGGGGGTGTACAGTATATATGTGTGTGTGTATATAATTTTTTTTATCATTTCAGTTTTAGTTTGATTTATCAAGTTCTACTAAATGACACATTTAAAATTCAAAAACTATTTTCCAATTAATTTTGTTGTGTTTTATTTTTTTTTAATTAAAAAATATTTAAAGAATTGTAAAAAAAAATTACATAAAAAAAAAAAAAAAAAAAAAATTCTGGCCACACACACACACACAGTTGTTTAATGTTTATATAGTTTTTATTCATTTTTATTTATGTTTTAGTTGTAGTCTTGAACATCAAGAAAAAATAAATGAAGTAATAGCTGAAATTTAGATTTTACATATTTTATTTCTATTTATTTCATTATTATATATTATATTATTTATATATGTCTGTATAATATTAATTTTCCTTTAATTTTAGTTTTAGTTACTTTATATATTCTATTTTATTTCAGAGTTTACATTTATTTATTAAAAAAAGATTTGATATTTTTATTAAATTTTATATTTTTGTCTTTTTTTTTTTGCAATAAAAATTCAACATTCTTAAATTAAAATGCATAAATCACCCAAAATGCACCAAAATTAAACAAGTTATTTTCTTAGAAGAAGAACACATACCTGCCAATGGGGCAAGAATAATAATCTCGAATACTCTTTCAATTAAGTGTATTTTTCTGACCCCCTATGCAGATATTTTTCTTGGGGTTTTTTCATCACTTAATTTAAGATAATTCAGCTCTGGTATGTTGTGGACAGGCAATCAGCGCTCACTACAGTAACATCAATATAAAGTTTGAAGATGATTCAGATGCTGGGGATGGAAAGATTGTGGAAGTTCAAGACTTCAAAGCCGTGAGTAGATCATAATAAACCTGTTCTAAATCTCATTTCACTCATTTGATTTAACTCATTCATTTCCACTGTTTTCCAGGGCATTACAGCAGTCAAGTTCCCCGGGAAAGAGAAGTGTTACATTAAATCCCAAATCAGACCTGAGCTTTCTGAGGTGAGAAACAACAGAGTCACCATTCACCATTCTTTCTTATGCCCACAGCCTATATATCAGACTTATTAATACATTGCCTATTCTGACCATATCTGCTTTTCACTTTGATAAAGTAGGTATGAAACTAGCTAATGAGATTAGCCCTGCAGAAATTAATGACTATTTTGTTTCATAAAGCTCAGATAAAAGCATCTGCTACATGAACATAAATCATATAAATGAGAGTAAATTGTTTATTAAGCTAAATGAAAGGTAATTAGTTGTAACTGTATAAACTTTCTCATCAAACTCTTCACAGATTTACAGATATAGTGTGTAATTTCAGCTTCACTAAAAATAATCACATAAAAATAGTCACATAGCTAGTCCCGCCCCCAGACTCATGCCATTGGTTGAGCTAATGTTTAATGTCAGGGTCAAGGTGTTAAAAGCCATTAATATTGAAAATCAGAACCAAAAAGACAGGGATGAGGTATTAGTGATTTATGTATGTTGCAGTGTTACTTTAATGTTTATTTTATTTTTTTTATGTTATTTTCTATTGTATTAATTTATTACTATTTTATTTAGTTTTAATTCATATATTGATTTTTTTTTCTTTTTTTTTTATTAAAAGTTTAGTAAAAAGTTTTCATATTTCTGTTGTGTGTTTTGCCATTTTTAGTATTTTTTGGGGGGAGGGGGTATTTTTATTTCAGTTTTAGTTTTAGTTAATATAGCACATCATGTTAAACTAAATGAGCAATGCTGCCTTAGCAATTTAATAAAATTTAATTACATTTAAATTAATTTTAAAATGTAGTTTTAATGAATATTTTTGTATGTAAATGTAAAAATATTATTTTTAACCTCAAAATTTGAAAATAATGTTCAAAACCACACACACGCGCACATTTTTTAATGTCTAAATAGTTTTTATTTATGTTTTAGTTCTATGATTTATTCTTATACATCAAGTTAAAAAATAATTTAATAACAGCTGAAATAAAGATTAGACTAGATTTTGTAATAATTAGATAATTATAATTATAATAATTAATAATTAGATTTTATATATAAAATACAAATATTTTACATATTTTATTTCTATTCATTTTAACATTATTTAATTTTGTGTCATTTTTATCATTACTTTTTATATGTGTCTGTATAGTATTAATTTCCTTTAATTTTAGTTTTAGTTACTTTTTATATTAAATTTTATTTCAGACTTTGCTGTACATAATTTTAATGAAACTGCATATTTTTCAGAAGTATATCTGTATCTTAATTATTGTGTTTATAATTATTGAACAGGTCTTTAAGCTTTAGCTGGTTTTGTGTTTATTAATAGCAATGCAAAAGTCATTTTTTTTAATTAGATACATTTTATATTCATATCTTTTTAATAATT
>JAUMHI010000049.1:6588941-6601974 GCA_032359435.1 Enteromius unitaeniatus
AGAGTGTCTTTGTGCAGAGGTTATTAAAGTGCCTTTGTGCACAGATGGTTATGGTTATGGTTAAATAAGACAAATAATTCACTGTCATTAACCAGTGTCTTTGATGATCCAATCCAACCATACTAAGAAACAAAAAATGACACGTGTGTTTTATTTTTGTTATTGCTGAATAGTGCTCTCTATTACAACTCCAAACTATCATAACACATTCCTTTCAATAACAAGTAACTACTCTAGTGAACAATAAGCATGCTTAAATGTATTTGAATTACATTTATAATGCTCAGTACACTACAAATACATTTATGCACTTCAAAAAAATGCCTTGCAATTGTACTTTTAGTACAGTAAACTGGTATATTTCATGTTAACTCATTTTGTATTCAATGCACTTCAATTGTGTGGAAGTCTAATTAAAGACATACTTAGTATATTTGCGCTAAATATCTAGCATTTATCATTGCATAATTGCATAATCTTCATTAAAAGTTATGCATTTTAGGCTTATTAATAAGAAATATTCTTTGTGCACAAGTAATACTTCAACTAAAGCTTCATTCAAATGTTGCTCTCAGTACGTTAATCGATTTGAACTATACTTGGTATAAAATAAATACATTTTAAATGTATGACTTTTTTACTAGGCGCAACGGACAAACTCACAATTGTGAGTCAGAATTGTGAACGCATCTCAAAACCTGGCGACAGAGATATAAAGAGATATGTTTTCCGTGATGTAAAGTCTTGAGCTGTTGCACTAGTTTGTTTGGGTGCAGACTGATATCTCACCGCTCTGAGATGTTCTTTGCGGTCTGCAGGAACCGAGCGTGATCCGTCTCTTTCAGAGCCAGATCGGCTTGAGCGATGAGCGAGGACGATCTCTCCACAAACTGCTTACAGTTAGCGATCTGTTGCGCTAGCTTTCTCATACGAACCACCTGGAGACAGACGGACACGCATTACCAGCTCTGCCACGCCAGCAGCAATGGTTTGTCTGATCAAAAATACTACACAAAAGTCAAAGGATTATTCATTTTGTCATCAGATATAAAACAGGGATTCAACACTTCTTTAAGACCTTCTTAAGACCACAAAGAAATAGGACTACATTTAAAGGAATGTTTACGAAGAAAAACAAGAACTGAAAATGAAAAGAACTGAAAAAAAATAAAACATGAAAAATTTTTACCATTTTTATTTAATTTAGAACTAGAATACATAAAACCTTAAAATTACATTAAAAAACAATTATTAAAAATCATGCAATATACATTACTAAGAGCGCTGACTAAAATTTGACTAAACTCTGAAAATACATACATGCATATATATATATATATATATTTTCTTTACTTTAAATAATCAGATATACTATATAGATATAATCAGAAAAAAAGAATAAAACAATTCAAATAAAAATCACAAAAAAATGAAAATTTATAAATAAAATAACGCTGTAAAATGATTTTCAAATTAAAATAAAAGTTACACACTTACTGAGAAAATATTTACATCTACACATTTATTTTCGTATAATTGGACATGACTTTTATTGTGTTGTTTCGATAAGACTGCATCTTCCTCAGTTTGTTTGTCTCATTCTTAAGAGTTTCTTAAAATCAAGATACATTTACTTGAGAAACAAAATGACATTAAATATGATATCAGTCTTGCCTTTTATGAAATGGACCAAAAAGAACTGAGCTTCTGATTAAATGCAGACCAGTGAATCCTGGGTAATAAATAAACCTTTGAGATTCAAATTCTCAGAGACCGTCAAGAGCAGGTCAGCATTAAAGTCAACCTGAAAGCACTTCAGCAAATGGTTTTAGTTCAGTTTTTGTGAAACAGATGAGCAAAGGACAATAAAAAAAGGTTCTTTTATCCATCAGAAATGATGATGATGACAAACAAATATTGTGTAGATAACTGATGCACGACTATAAGATATCATGATGTGTCAGTTTTTAATGTCTGAAGCATTTAAGACAGATGTTTCTCTGTTAATGTTGTCATTTCGTTCTCCCCATGTGCTTCACCTCGTTCATAACCTCATTAGTGTTTGATCCTCAGCCAGCCGTGTCTTACAGGAGTCCGGAGTTTTGTCTTTCATTAGTTTGTGTATTTATGTCTTGAGTTCAATGTCGGAGGTTAAAATGTTCGTCAGCCTTTGTTCTTCAGATTTCTTATTAAACGTTTATTTCCGCGCTGAGAATTTTCTTCAGCGTCACGTGATCCTGATATATTTTATTTTCAGGATTCATAGATGAATAGAAAGTTGTAAATATCACTTGTGATTGATTGAATGTGTTGCTGCTCCACTACCTTTCCTTCTTTGATCTTAGTGCCGATGATCTGTCGTCTCTGCTGGACGATGTTGATCAGCGTGTCGCACTCTTCTGCTAGTTTGCTCTCCTGATGAGCTGCATTGTGCTGAAATCAAACAGAACATATTCAACATGAACAGTGATATAATACAACCTCAGATTTATTAATAATAATAATCATCATCATCAAAAGCAGATAATATATAATAAAAGCAGAATAACAGCAGTCTGGCTTTAAATAAACTTAAGTTTAACAAAAATTGAACTTAATTTTAATGATTTACTTTATTATAAACGGACTAATAATGTCAAAATAATGCAAAAAGAAAATCATAACGGTGCTAAAATAGCTTTCATTTTCTTAAAATACAAAATTTTCCAATTTTCCAAGCTAAACTATATAGACTTCACATGCGAAACACAAACTAAAAATAAAATTACAAAAACTGAAATCTTCATCATCACTTGAAATAAGAAACGCATTAAATCAAATATGTTTAATGCACTTTATTTTAGCTAGTTGCCAGACAACATTTTACTTTACATATTTACATATATATTTTTTACTTTAAATAATAAAATATACAATGTAGATATAATCAGAAAAAAATAATAAAACAATTCCAATAAAAATCACAAAAAAACGAAAATCTAAAAATCAGCAACTATGAAAACATTTTCATTACTTGAAATAATAGAAATATTAACTATTAAGTTATGAAGTATTTTATTTTAGCTAGCTGACAACGCTGAAAATAGCATTTCTCATTTTCCACTAAAACAAAAATGTAACTAATAAAATCATGAAAACAATCTTTAATTAATGTTTGAATGGACTACTGTTATAAAAACATGTCTTCTAGCTTACAAGTGACAGATCAAAACAAAACGTATTAAAAAACAACAACAAAAACACTAAAGTGAATGAAGAGTAAATTTGTGCATTGTGCATAAACATTGTGCATTTCAACTAATCTCAATCAAACTGCAGTACAATAAAAACAAAAACAAGAGAAAAGCAGCAACAGGAAAGCCTTGGACTGTAGCTCTACCTCCACATGCTGACAGGTCTGGATGAGTTTGGCCATCAGGTTCTCCAGCTCGCTGTTCCTCTTGATCAGATTGCTGAGGTTGGAATCCAACATGTGCTGCAGAAAACAAGGAGAGGAGCAGAACAAAGCCTCTTTAAAACACAAGTTCACATCATATCAGCCCAGTTTAACTCGCAGCACAACTGAATCATCTACCAAATATCCTACATCCATCACTGAGCGTCTTCTGCTGCCGTGTCTGTGGTTAAGCTTGTCAAACGCTGAGTGTCCTCGGGCCTGAGCGCTAACGCTTGTCAGGGGGAGGGAGGACAGCGTCTGCTGCGGATTTGGTATTAAAAAAACAGATCAAGCCCTTTTGATGAGCTCCAACCTCATTTTAGCTTAACATGAGCAACTCAGACCAAATAGAGAATTCAAGATGAAATGTTACAGCTATTGAAATGATCAGATAATATTATGAGTGATGGTGAGCATGAAATAGCTTTATTATTTATTATTATAGCTTTATTATTTATTATTTATAGGGTTATTATCTAAAACTACAATTATATAGAATATTTTATATAGAATATTTATATTATATAGAATATTTAATATATTACTTATAGAAAAAACTGAAATAAAACATTTTTAAAAAATGATAATGTCTCATTTGTTTAGATCAAGTACTTAAATAAAAAACTGAAAAGCAGACATAAACAAACAAAAAAAACTAATTAAGAAAAATCTTATAAAAAAAAGCTATGCAGGCATAATAAACAAACTAATAAAGAGATGAAAACACACGACACAAGTTGACAAACTAATAAAAACGACTTAAAATATTTTTTTTTTTATAAAAACTGTAAAAAATACTTTCATTACAATTAATTAATATAAAAATAAAATACTAAAATAATAAACAATAATAAATAAAATACTAAAATAATAAACAAATAAAAATAAAAATAAAAACTACAACTAAAAACTGAAAACTATGCAGACTTAATAAAAAAAAGGATAAAGTTATGAAAACACAACAGAACGATTAAAACTTTAACATTAAAATAAAAAGTTGATCATCTAAAGTTAAGAAAAACAATAATAAAAGCATTTACTTGAAGTAAAATCATCAAAAAACCTTACACTTTTTTTTGCTGCCAAGGTAATATTTTTAATTTTTGTTTAATGTGAAATATGAAAAAAAAAAACTTAAAAACTATATATATATATATATATGTCATAAAAAAAAGAAACAGAACATTTTTTTTAAATGACAAAGGAAAAATATAAAAAACATTTGAAATAACTGAAAAAATGTACTGAAATAAAATAAAGAAAGCTGTGTATATTTTACTAGAATTTGGCAATTTCATTTATTAGAAGTAGTATATAAAAACAATGACAAGAATGAATATAAATGCTGATTTAATGACAGCAGCACAGCAGTCCTGATTTAAATCTGATGATATTTTAACTCAAGATCATGCTGAAAAGAATCTGCCGTCTGTACAAAAGACACTCACGTGCTCACAACACCGCAATAATTTGCTTAATTGTTTAGCGACCTAGAAACAGTGCAGAATATTAAACTTTTTTTCTTAAAAAAATATAAATATATATATATATATGTAAATTCAAATATGAGATGATTCATAATTCTGGCCAGTAAACAAAACAGCAAACGCATATGAAATCTGACATTTGGGAGTTTTAACTGTAAAAATGAGGAAATGAGGTCAGTGAGTTCAGACGATGACAAGAGACCAAAGAGAGCATGTGTAATGTGCACAACGCTAAAAATAGACAATCAGAGAGATGGAAATCATATTCTCTGCCAGAGCTCCGATTTATATGACATTTAATCCCTGATACATTTTCTCAGATTATTCATGTCTGTTTATCTTTGGGATTTTTATTCAAACGGCAAATGAAAAACAATCCGACTTCACTTTTTGGGCAATTGGAAAAAGCGAGCAGATTATGCACGAGGGTACTGAGGAACGACGATGAATATTGCAGCGATGCAGTCACTGCGAGTCGAAAATAATGCAAAAATTTAATTATGGATTTGACATAATCAGGCCTTTTTGTGCTGCGTGTTTGTGCATGTGTGTGTGCTTATGTGGAAGTATGCACGCAGAATTAATCATGAGCGCTGAATCATACGACGCAGGACTCAAAACGACATCATGAGTTTAACTTAACCTAAATACTGAAACGTCCAAGTGTTTGCATCCACATTAAAGGAAAAGTTCACTTATAAATGTGCTCGTTCTCAGGCCATCCAAGATATGTATGTGAGACGGCTTCTTCATCAGGTTTGGAGAAATGTGTCTCTGCATCAGTGTCTGAGCAATGGATGTGAATGGGTGCCGTCAGAATGAGAGTCTGATAAAAGCATCACAGTAATCCAGCACTCCAGTCCATCAGTGAACATCTGGAGAAGACAAAAGATCAAACTAATCTGTCTTTTAAGATGTTTTTAAATCCAAACCATTGCTTCTGGCTAAAATATAAATCCATAATAACATAATAATGTTCTCTCTCAAATCAAAATCCAGTCACAGCTGCTTGATCTGATTCAGACCAGAACACTTTTCACTATTTCAAGCGTTATTATAGATTATTATTATTTTATAATAATCTTTATTTAAATTTTTTGCCTCCTAAATTTCAGCCATTTTCATTTTTTTTGGTTAAATTGTGTTTATTTATTTACTTATTTATTTATTTTTGTTTTGTTTTGTAAGTTTAATATATATATATATATATATATATATATTATTTGTATTAATACTTACAATTTCATTTCTTTTCATTATACTTATTTTTTCTTTTCATTTTTAGTTTTAGTAGTCATTTTAGTACTTTAAATTAAACATCCATGTTCATTTAGCACCTCTAGTTTTCATATTAATTTCTTCATTTATTATTTATAAATTATTTTATTTTGTTTTAACTTTATATTAAATAATATAAATATTTATATTTTTGGGTAACCAAAACATCACCAATTACCGCTCATTTCCTGAAGCTGAAGTCTCCATAAAGAATTTTATATTATGGATTATTGACTCATATTTTATCTGGAAGCAACAATTTGAAGTTAAAATCCTCTTAATGCTGGATTAGTTTGATCTTGTGTCTTCTCCAGATGTTCACTGATGGACTGGATTATTGTGATGTTTTTATCAGACTCTCACTCTGACGGCACCCATTCACTTCCATTGCTCAGACACTGGTGCAAAAACATTTCTACGAACCTGATGAAGAAACAAACTCATCCTAAACTTTAATGGCCTGAGGGTGTGGGTTAACTATTACCATTACCAAGTCAATGTTTCAACAATACAACAATAGACATGTAGAAGAAATTCTAGCATCATTTATCCTCAGGAGACGTTGTTGACGATCACACAGTTGTAAAGCTTCTTTCTATACAGTACGTCATTGTCAGAGCACTGAGCAAAGAAACACAGCAGATATCAAGCAGGAGAATTCCACATGACTCTGAATGGACCGGTGAACATCACTTACAGCGGCCTTTTACGTTTTTTAGGCCACAGAGTTTTTAGTTGCATTTCAAAAAAGCCTCGGCCTGCATAAAAATAGAGGCTTTTATCCGAACCACTCAATCATTTATGCAATACATGTTCAGGTGTGAAGAGCCATAGAAAGGTGGAGAAATGTTGAGCAGAGCTCCTATTGTCAGCAGGCATTAGAGAAATCTCAAAACAATGATGTCTCTCAGAGACCAACACATTCATAGGTGCTTAGTTATATAATGTCTCGGATGAGATCTTACTCTCTTTTTAAACGCAGTTTAACAGTTTTTCCAGCTAAAGGAATAGTTCAAATCTTCAAACGATTACTGTCAGGTAATTCAAGATCACCATGAGTTTGTTTCTTCATCAGATTTGGACAAATGTGTCTCTGCATCAGTGTCTCTGTAAAGGATGTGAATGGGTGCCGTGACTAAATGACTAGATGTAAATGTAAAAACATTTTCATCAATTAGCTTTCATCATTTGAAACGGCTCAAATCTACTTTTTATGACGTTTTAATGAATCAATAAATACCATCCAAGGCTGACTTTTCCAAAAACTCTTCTTTATTTGCTGCTAAGAAGAAACACCAGAAGTTATGTGAAGTATAGCTCCATTGTTGTTTAAAGTAAAAGAAAAGGGGGGGACAAGGTCATATTATGTTAGTTTTAATAAATAAAAATGGGAAAAAAAAAAACTATTTGTTATTGTATTTTTGTCGTATCATATCAAAAATGAAATAAATTTAAGCTGAAGTACTGCGATGATTAAAACTAAACACCAGAATAGAAATTAATTATTCAATATGCTGAAAATAAATGAATATAAAAAAGAATATATTCTGACGGCACCCATTCACATCCATTGCTGAGAGACTAATGCAATGCTGTATTTCTCCAAATCTGATGAAGAAACAAACTCATGCTGATCTTGGACGGTCTGAGGGGGAGTACATTTTCATTTTTTAGGTGAACTATTCCTTTAAGACATCCCTTGGCTGGAAAATAAGAGCGATTTTGTCGTTTCTGAACTGTCTTTCCTAAGCTCCACTGGAAAAGAAGTGTTTCCACGGGCCTCAGTCGCAGGGAAATAAGCAGAAAGAAATATGCATGTTAAAAATAACAAGTCTCAAGCTGATATTTCTGCAAGACATGCCGGTTTTCAAAGAAAAACTGCTTTCAAAGCACAGAGCGGGTGCAGCAATCTGACGAAGCCCCGTGAAATATGATCGCTGGAAATGATTTCTGCTGTTTCTAGCGACTGATTTCTCTCAGGAAGGAACAGCGGTGCTTCCAGAAAAAGGTGTAGAAACAAACACACTTTCCAACAAGAGGAAACCACCCGACTTCCCTCTTTCATCCGTTTCAAATGACTTTCCACTTATTGTCTGCCGTAGAGAGCGTTACAGTATGTTTGTAAAGACAAAAAAAAGAGTTCAGTTAAACAAACATCTGGATTATTACTAAAATACTTCATTGCACCAATTTGGTTTAGGGTTTTTCAAACAATCCCTAAATAATCATCAGCTGCAGCATCACAAGCATCAGTGCAAGCTCCGTTCACCAAGACTTTCAGATTTGATGTTGAATTTATTGGTGCTTGCCGTTCCTTTGTAATTATTTGTGAAGTTTACTAGCAATTGCTGAGTGAAAATGAGTAAATTCCACAACATTTTATCTGATATAATTCTGCAAAACATTCAAAGAAAAAGAAACACCGTGCTTTAGAGAAGCACATGAAGTGACTCACAGAGCTCGCGGGTTCACGTGTCAAAAGAAAAGGGCTCGTCTGAATGATTTATAACCACTTCAGACTCTCAAAAATGTTCTAGCAGCAAATATAACCTCTTGTCTATTATTTATTACAATAAACAACAGGTTTTTATATCTAGTTTTTTGTTTGTATCTTGTTTTCTATCTTGGGTCAATTTTGCAGCTACTGTAATATATACATGTCAAATATGCAAGATGTTTTGGAAAAACTCAAGACACAAAAAAAGATAATCAGATGATTTTTGGTTCTACAGAAGCTCAAAATTATATTTTTCATTTATGTTAATATGTAATTTATTTATTGAATTTAATAGACATTTTAGCTATTTTGCTGTCACTATTTTGACTTTAATATATCTATCTTTATTTTTATTTATTTATTTTTAATCTTTAATCTAATCTTTTAATCTTAATTTAGTAATTTTAGCAAATGAACTTAAATTTAATAATTTGTAAAAAATTTTCAGTTCTCATTATTCTGAGTTGATTTTTAAAATATCACCATGACTGAAATTATAATACTTTAATTGAAATGAAATGAAATATAATTACAGATTATAAACACACACACACACACACACACACACACACACACATATATATATATATATAATAAAAAAACTGAACATCAAACTGATATCCTACATGGAGAAATTAAATCTTAGATTTTTTATTATATTTATTGAGTAATTTAAAAAAAAAAATATATATATGTATATTATTTGTCATATTATTTGTAATGAAGCGGATGAGAGACATAAGTTAATACGTTACAGTATTGCATGTCATTTCTGGGTCGTTTGTGACACAGGAGCTGCTCTGTGTTTGTGTGTCACACACACTACATGCGTCACATGGTCAGTGCAAGCATGGTCAAGCAGAGAATCATGTTCACAGCAGATTGACTGAAGCTTCAGATCCTCGTCAAAGCTGTAAAATAGGTCATAAGATGCTGAACACAACACAACATACAGCTCTACGAGACGCAGCACGATGTCTGAGCACATGAATCATTCATTCCCTCAAGCCTGGAGTGTGTTGTGTTTTCACTGTGTAAACAGTGTTCTACTGATAATAAAACAGAAAGGTGACACAAGACGTCATAGGTCACATTTTAGACCAACATCAAAAGAAATGGAAATTAACTTAATTATTAAATAACCATAACATTACTATCTGCATACATTATGTACAATTTTCCAAATTAAATTAATTTCAACTTTTTTTAAATTAATTAGTTGAGACTTAACAATGGCAAATGTTGCACTGAGGTGAAATAAAATAAATGTATTTATTTTATATAAGTATTTAGGCCAATTTTAAGGATCATTAGCACTATTTTGACATCATTATCTTAATATAATAATTTCCTGCCTAAATATTACTTATGCTTATACATATTCATTGTTGTTTCCTGCTTTATACTATTATTACTATTATTATCATCATCTGCTTTTTATTTATTTATTTAGCATTCTACTGATTTGAACTCAAATTTAAGCATTATTTATAAAATTAGGGTGCAATTAACCTTTCTGGAATTGTCTTAATACTTCAAGATGATTCCCAATTTATTTTTAGCTATTTAAGTACTTAAGTATTGATTAAGATATAAAATAATGCAAATATTTTTTGCTTATTAACTTATTCCTTAAGTTAATTGCACTTTAATTTAGGCATTTGTATCATGACAGTCAAAAACAAATTTTAAATAAAACTTATTTGTGTAATTCCCATTTATTGTTCTTTGTTTTCACTTCATTATACCCGTCTCTCACTCTCTATAATTTAAATGTGAATATATATAACAATAAACAATAATGGGAAATAAAACTTATATTTCAAACACAAAGCTGTGTTGAACCTATTGTTTTTATAAAATCCCAGCATATATGATAAAAATGCGAATTCCTAAAAATGGCCAAGAAATATAGTTTGTTAGACTAAAAGTTGGCAAGCAACATATAAACTTGGCATTAATAGAGCAGTTGATATTGTAGTCCCAGAACCTGGAAGAGAATCAGCATTTCTGAGCCAATACGTCAGGAGTGTTTTAACAATAATGGTTTTGAATCATAAAGATGTGAGTTTATGTGTCTGATGAATCGGACAACCACTGAAGTTCTTATAGAGCGCCTGTTAACAACTTTAAAAACAACCTTTGAGGTCTGGCTGTAATTTATGTTGAAGAACAAAACATGAAAGTCTCCTGAAGGAATGTTAACCACAGACCGTATTTTACTCATAAATAGAAAAGCTCTATTATAAAAACCCACATGAAATTCCTGAGGGATCCCATGCTGAATTATCCTGCCAGGTCGGCCTACAAATTTCTGTCACGACCGAACGGCTCAAGACAGAAAAAGCATTTCTGAATGTAGCTCATCCAATCAGAATTTAGAGAAACGAATAAAGAACACCTCAAAAATCTTGTCTTATGAAATCAGTGGAATTTATTCCCAATTCCTGTTTTCCATTTTAATTTGTCTGGGTTCTGTTTTAATGTTTGTTTGTTTTTTTAATAAACTATTAATATATTAATAAATTAATATACTTTAATATTCAAAAGGCATGTCTAATCAAAAGGAATTCGTAAAACTTATTTTTTCTTTTTAAAGTTACATTATAAATGATGTTTGGTTTTTAATTTGGCTAAGTTGAATACAGATTTATTGTCAAAACGTGCTTATTTTTAAAACATTTAAAAACGTTTAAGTAACCTCTACAAATCTAAATCAAATGAAAATGGTCAAACTCCTTTTATTTTTGCCAAACATGTACCAACCAACTTCCTGTGGTTTTCAGTTCAAATAAAAGCTTAAAAAGGTTTAACTTTTGAAAATAAAGAAATTAAAACTCATAAATGTTACAGGTTTAATGTAAATTATTATTATAATTATTATTATTAACAATAATATTAAAAACACAATATATTTATGTGTTGCTGTGAACACAATCGCAATATTTTCTATTTGTATTAAGTTATTTTTATTTAATAATAAAATAAACAATAATATACATTAATATTATTGTTAATAATAACAAATCGTGCAGCTCTACAAAAAAAACAGATTTAAAAAGAAAAATTTATAGGCAATTGCAATTTTTAAACATTTCTAGAGATTTTTTTTTGAAGCACAAAACTTTCCAAGGTAGTACGTAAATATCATTGATACAACCCGGGGTCGTATTTATTTTTTAACGTGCATAAATCTTGGACATTTACTGTTTCTTAAAATGATGAAAGTAATTCTTATTATAAGGCATTTAGAATCGCAATTGCCTTTTTTTAAACAGAAAATCTCTGCTCTTAAGAGCTCTTAAGGGTCTTGTGCAATGAGTTCAAAATATTTGTATGCAGTCTTTTTTTTCGTATTCGTCATCCTTTCCTATGAAAATGCTTGCGATGGATGCGAAAATGCATAAAATCAAAACAGGTTCGAATATTTTATGATGGACAAAAGTACTTTACTACTTCTTTCATGAAATAATTGATTCTTATTATATTACATTTTAAATCGCATTTAGAAAATTCCCCAAACTGGTGTAATTGGTGCAACTCGGCGAGATCGGCTGCCGTCGCAACTGCTCCGACCCCCTTTTCTTTTCTTTGTTTTTTAAGTTAGTTTTCAGTATTTTAAAACCGGCAAAATCACCACCATTGAGTACATTGAATATGATAAAGACACTCTTGTTTCTATTGGTATACAATGTACTCACAATTCAACGTTTTTAACCCCGGATCCAAGCTGGTGCCTCAGCACGAGCGTTGTTCCTCTTACAAGCTCCTGCACACCCAAACTGGAACTACTGTCCATCATGTGTCGTCCTTTTAATCTATCTCGGGAGTTTACAGCGGTCATCGTCAGCGCCGTTTATATTCCACCACTAGCAAACACGGACACTGCCTTATGCGAGCTGCATGAGGCACTCACCCAGCACCAAATACAGCACCGGGACGCTGCGCTCATTGTGGCAGGGGACTTTAACGTTGCCAACCTTAAACACAGCACCGAACTTTTATCAGCATATCACCTGCCCCACCAGGGGCGATAGGACACTGGACCACTGCTACACTACAGTTAAGGACGCCTACAAGGCACAATATAGGAGCCAGGGACTAAGGACAATAACGGACTATAAAGCACCAACATCCGGTATGATGAACGCGGACGTCACTCTGGCAGACGAGCTAAACACTTTCTACGCTCGCTTCGAGACTGCAGCCAAGGAGAGCCTTCAAGAGAGTGAACACCAGGATAACAGCAGGACCAGATGGCATCTCAGGTCGTATTCTCAGAGCCTGCGCAGACCAGCTAGCACCTGTGTTCACAGAGATATTCAACCTCTCTTT
>JAUMHI010000049.1:6612947-6624771 GCA_032359435.1 Enteromius unitaeniatus
TACTCACGCTGTGATAAGGTGCACCTGGCTGTGATTATTGCACGCCAATATTCATTGGCCTTTTTCCAAAAGACTCGGAGGGGATTGGTCTCTCATGCGAGATCCCATATGTAACGTCTCCGTTCCCTCCTTCAGGGAACGAGAATTACCGTTGTAACCTAGACGTTCTTTCTCTCTGTATATTTACAACAAAACAATTACAATAAAATTTGTGTAATATAATAAAAAATTGTATAATAATACAAGTAATAATCAAAATAATACAATTAATATTAATGATGATTATGATTTTACTGTAGGTGTAGTTTTTATTTTGTAATTTATTATAATTGTTGTTGTTGTAATTTCATAGATTCCAGTAATTCATAAAAAAAATATATATTTTATGTAAATTATTGCAAAAATAAAAGTAATAATTTATAATAATAATTAATAATTTAAATCTTAATATTTTAATTTAAAAATATATTAAAAAAAATAATTATATCAAGGCAATTTAATATTGTTAAATCACATAAGACATGATATTACATAAATTAATATAATATGAATTAAATAATCAATAGGATAGTCATAAATGATATATCTTTTAATATATATATATATATATATATATATAATATATCTTTTAATAAAGATTAAAATATTATTACAAATATTAAATATTCCTATATTTGTATAACACTCGGCCAAATGTTGTTTTATAGCCTTAATACCAAGTGACAGATGGATTCGTATCAAAATATTATAGCTTGTTTGGACACATGGCCTTTGATGACATTAGCACTGGGTTCTTTCTCTCTGTATATATTTATATATATTTATATTTTTTAATTGGTTTGTTTTTAATGTAAAATAATTAACAAAAGAATAAAGATTTAAATAAATATATTTATTTAAAAAAATCATTACTAGTATGAAATATTACAATCATATTTTGTATTAATAATTTAATAATTGACATATATATATATATATATTTATTTATTTACATTCATAATTAATACTTTTTATTTTTGTTTGTTTTTAATATTATTATACAATTTTTTATTATATTACACACATTTTATTGTAATTGTTTTGTTGTAAACCTATTCTATATCATTTCTAATTTGTAATTTTATATACCCCCCCCCCCTAATTTTTGCATTGTTTTTTTCCTCATATTTTTATTACTGTAATGCAGATATTTCACGTTTTTTGTTTGTTTTTTGCTGTTGTGTTTCTCTTTAAATTCTCATTAATATCATGACCTCATGCTAAAATGCTGCAATACAAGACAAGAATCTGGAGGAAATGTCATGAAAATAACGTCGCAATGCAAAGTATATCTTAGTGGTTCTCAAAATATTCCTTTTCTTTATGCAAAATATCTTTATTTATTGATTTCATTATAGAGTGCAAATCTGATCTGCGAATGAGATTGCCTCCACTCTTCAGTCATTAAATATGTATCATAAACAGAATGTATTTCTAGATTGGGCTGATCTCGGTCGTCTCGATGGTTTCACAGGCTTGCAGTATCTCTCTGCTCTCATGGAAAATGAATTTTGACCGAGCGGGTCAGTTTTTCCTAGCAGCTGTCCAAGGCTTCACTGCGACTCATGTCAGACGTGGCCTCGGGACCGAATCACACACTGACCTCCAGTTAAAGAGCACTAACCTGCACACAGATGCCAGCTCGGAAAACACCGCTCGCTATAAACAATCTGGTTAACACTGTATTTATCTCGTCTTTGTGTGCTTGTGTGGCCTTCAGGCAATCCAAAAAATCCATTCATGAATACAAAGTAATATCAATTCTGGGCACATAAAATAAAGCTCCATTAAAATCAAGCAAAACAAATATGTATGCTTGAATATGCTTGCTACAAATAAACTATTTACTGAGGACATAAAAATACAGCAGAACTACTGGTTAAATAGTTAAACAAATTATATAATAATATAAATACAGCAATATTCAAAATGTTTCAAATATGCTAATAAATAAAAACTATTTGCAAATGATAAACAAGAAAAAAAATGAATATTTAAAACAATAAAAGACTATTTACTAGATATACAAAATAAAATTAAAAACTTAAAAACATTACACTATTGGATAATAATATAAAGCAATAAAATAAAATAAAAAATGTTTGCTAAATGCATTTTTTTAAATTGCTAAACAAAATCAATAAAATAAGAATATATCTTCACATTAAAAGCAATTTATATATATATATATATCATTTATATAATGATATAAACAATATTTAAATAATGTAAAATAAAATATATAATTAACATTTTAAAAACAATCTATGTAAAAATAAAACAAAAATTATGTTTAACACAAAAACATATTTGCTAATTATATTAAATGAAAAATCATGCTTAATAAAAATGATTTGGTAAAGATACAAAAAATTAAAATGTATGCTTAAAAACTGCTGATCATTTTGTTTTTATAAAATAGGAATGTTTGCTTAAAACAATAAAAAATATTTGTTAATGATATGAATAAAAAATAAGTTAAATGCAAGCTTGACACAATTGAAAAGTGTATGCTAGTGATATAAAAATATAGATTAATTAATAATGGACTACAAAATCAAAAAATATACAAAATTATTAACATTATAAATTATTTATGGCCTTTAAAAACAAGTCTTACACAGTTTTGCTTCTCAAGTAAGTGTAAAACAAGGCACAACACTTCTTCTTGTGATATTTGGATGTTAAGCATGACATTATTAGTAAGTAATTAATCACATCTCCCACATGGCTTGGTCTCGTATTTAAAAAGCCCCTTAAAGTATATCACAGTGAACCAAACCGGGGCTGGCGATCAATGAAAGCACACATGGTGCCAGACGCTGTGCCATCTGCATCACAGATCAATGCTGGGTTTTACCAAACATCCTGAGCTTTCAGATGACGTGCTGGAGGACCCTGATATATCGTTCAATCCTGATTATTGACAGATTCCTGCCCTGCCCTGAGAAAACCAGGCCTTCTCTGCTGATAAATAATAACAGAAGGTTCAGCTCAGTTCAGCTCTTGATCTCACCACCCAGATATTTCAATAGTTCTTCTTCCAGAACCACTGCTTTGGTAGAGTTTGCAAGTTCTGTGCTCCAAAACGTATTAAAACACAAGTGCATGCATTCAAATGAATTTCCTCTTCACTGACATCTGCATTTTTTCAGCTAGTATTTTAGTGGATGTATTTATTTTCTTTTTTCTTTCTTTGTTCATTGCATTTAATTGCACGACACTTGATGTATCTGTAAATTGCATTTTCTTCTTTTCCAACATGAATTCTTTATTATTCAATTAATTATTTATGCATCTTTTTTAATGAATTGCATGCATTACAGCATGCATTTGTGTATTGTATTGTTATCAAAATCAATGTTCAGCAACAAGGTGTCATGCATTTATAAAAGAACTATGTCAAATCTTTAGTTCAAACTTTATGCACAGGTTTGCCAGCTTTACTGCTTTTATCACTTCTAATATAACTGTTTTAGTTCCATTGTTCATTTATTTATTTACATTTAATCCAATTGAATTTTGTTTAACCAAAGATTTGTGAATTGCACATTTTAAAGCATGCATTTGTATATTGCGTTATTAAATAAATAGGTGCATTCATATATAAGTTTTACAAATGCATTTTTACTGTTTTCTCATTTCAAACATAACACTGAAGTATTTGCATATTTTATGCATCTATTTTTTGCATCTTTTTCTCCAATGTAGGCTACTAAAACTTCTTTGCCTGTCTAGTTATGTAAACGAATGCATTCCCAAAACGTGTAGAATCTGGAGTTGAAACTCAACGCACATGCTGTAGACTGAAATATGACATCTTAACAGCGACATCTGTCGGTATTCAGAAGAATAATAGAAATGTCCCGAGATAAACTTTCAAACATCTGAGGCTCTGCAAGTTTTCTTTCCACCTTCTGGCAACAATCATGGACGTAAAGAGACTGACTAATGGAATCAATGGCTCCTACTGACTTATTACTTTCACAGACGTCAGAAACTGCTGAATCTGCAACAAAAAAAGCTGCCTACGCCTGTGTCTGAACTCTGAGAAATGTTAAGCACTTCTTTGAGAAGCACCTGAAGGAATGCAGAGCGTCTCTTCTTACCTGCAACATGATGAAAGTCTCGCTGTCAGGCTAAATGAGCTCAGACTGTCAGAGAGCTGCTGGGCTTCACTGCTGTCGGTTTCTGTCTCTTTCCATCTCTCTCTATCTCCGTCATTCAACAGTAGATCCCTCTCGTGACGCACCGCCCAACCAGTCAATCACAGATAGGGGGCGGGGTGTGTACAGTGTGGGCGGGGTCCTGCGCTAATGGTAGTAATTCACTATGTTGTGTTTCTTTTTGTAAACACTAAAGAAGAAACTTCAGCCCAACAAGCAAAGTCTCTTTTAAGGAAGGTCCGTTCCGTTTGCAACGCTCAAACAAGACCAAGTCCTTTAAAAATGAATGGGGCAATCCTGAAATCTCAAAAACTGAACTCGCCATTAAAATACATGTTTCAAATCTGCAACCAAATCTGAAATAGCCCCCAAATAGCCTTTAAAAGTTTTTATAGCTAGACCAGCCAATGCGCATGCGTAGGCGCTTATAACATGTAATGTGCAATGACTTTACCAATTTTTGATTGTTGAATAAACTCACAGATGGTTTTATCGATCTCCTTGCTGCATTTCTTGATCCTTGCTGTCTATGGAGGGTGAGAGCTCTCTGAATTAATCAAAAATTTCTTAATTTTTGTTCCGAAGACGAACAAAGGTCTTACGGGTTTGGAAAGAGTTTGCATTTTTGGGTGAACTATCCCTTTAAAATATTTGTTTTTCTATTCTAATGCTAGTTCAAGCACTGTTAAAGTGCCCCTATTATGCCATTTTAAAGGTTGCTAATATTATGAGTCTCTTTATATAATGAGTGGTCAAAAAACACTTTGGTTTTCTCCAAAAATAGATTTAATTACCCCATTTCTAAATGATTCGTAAACAACTTGTGTGAATCAGTTCGAAGAATCCCCTGAGCCCTCACTGTGATTGGTCAGACGGCGCAGTCCGTTATGATTGGTAAAACGAAACGCTCATTGCCATAGCAAGTTGTTCGCGACGTAGAACGTGGGCGACATTATGCAAATATGTTACTTTGTGACGTGTGGGCGCAACAGAAAAAGATTCGAATTGTTGACGACTCGTTGAGCCGACTCTTTTTTTTGATAGACAATAACTTTATCGTGCACTGTCAGCGTCACAGCTTTGCTGATAGTTTATGTTCACATACAGCTACATGACACACTGCATGAACAATCATATTTGAAAAAGCATAATGAGGGCACTGTTAAGCTCCGAAATTCACATCCGAAGTGTTCACTTGTTAAATCTACACCTTTTGATAGGAAAGGATAACAAATACAAAAATAAGAAAAATTTCAGACGCAGTGCAAGGACTTGTACTGTTGTTAAGCAAAATCTCACAAGCAAATTCCAGTCCTATCAATATGATTTCTTGCGATCAGATTTCTTTCTAAATTAAATTAATGTAATATCTGGTCCATTAAAGCTTCACGAAAAATAACAGCATATACGAGGGTAACAAGACCTTTAAAACTAAGGGCTAACATTAAAATGGGCCACAAAGGCATGTTTAGTTCATGCTATATCACACAACTCATAATGACAGTGCTGAGAAATCCAGTTTAATTTGATCCCACGGCTGCCAGTCAATGTCAGCGAGAGTTAATTATCTTTTGGAGAGACAGTGACCAAATATATCTGTATATAAATGTACATTATAGTCTTGAAGGTCTCTGGAAGCACCACCAAATGACATTATAATGATATAATGGTTGTTTTACGGTTGTTTTCTTAATTTCTTGAACAGTCCAAACTCATATTTTTACAAGATGTTTGACGCTAAAACATTCAACACATTGCACAACTTATAATTGGCTGTTTCTTCAACTTTTCCATGATTTTTTTTCAGAACATATTTTAACTCTTTGTTATGAAGGTCTTATTAAAACGTTTTGGAAACGTTTTAGCTCCTTCATCTTTTAGAATTGCTATAAGTTTTGATTTTGTTGCAGACTAGACTGTAAGTCTTAATACTGTATATGAATATCAACCATAAAAATATAAATTTAAACATTTGTAAAAGTATGACTTAATAAACACAAACTAAAGAACAGTTCAATAAACGCACACTAAAGCAAAAATTGGTGTAGAAATTTAAATAAATAGCACATATAGTTTCAAAAATGGCAACAAAAAACATCATAAAACTAGACTGAAATATATTTTGAAAAGTATTGAATTGGATCATTTATATCAATATTTATATAAAAACCAGCAAAACTAATAAAGAAAAAAAATGATAAAATATTTAAACGTTAGTGTGCCTGTTTTACGCAGAGAACATGGCAATAAAGTTAAAAAAATTAATAAAATTAATAGGTTTTTGTGCATTATTTCCAATAGTTTTACCACAAAGCGTGAAAATATTATTCAGTACATGCACTCCCTGTAAACAAATGCGGATGCAATAGATGCATGAACTTAAAATTCAGCATTATAATAACTTATAATATGTTGTTTCAACTTAAAAACCCGGTTTCACAGACAAGGCTTAAGCCTAGCCTAAAATGTAAGTCTGAGGTGTTTCAACTGAAAGAAACTTGCTCTGACTGATCTGAAAGCTAAAAAACTGTAATATTAAAATTAGGGGTGGGCGATGTCGACCAATTTGGCATCGTACTATGTCTAATGTGAAACATCACGATGGACGATGATATCGTCGTCGTAGGTTTATCAGGCATCGGCGATGGAAGATGGCATCGTCTATCGACCCAAGCCTAACTAAAATGTCAGTTCTACTAAAATGTTTTAAAACAAAATGTTTGGAAGTGACTGTTTGTTGGTTGAGCGAATGACAGAACACTGAAAATGTTAGTTGTCAAATTGTTTTCTAAAAGCTCAAGAAGTTCCCAGTGTTGAAGAAAAGCCGTTTATAGATTTAACACGCCGCATTTGATGATTTGACACGCAATCTGATCGCCTGCTTCATGCACTCGAGGGAAACGCTCGTTTCACCCAACCGCTTTGACTAAACAAATGTTTATTCTGCTCTTTCTGAAAGCGTCGGCGTCTCCAGTCAGTGCTGTTGTGTGCGAGTGTGGAAATACTTTGGTCGGCTGCTGTAAGATCACTGCCGCTCTTTCCCAAGTCTGTGGTAAAACTGAAGAATGCTGGAATTTCTGCAGTCAGACGAGTTCAGCAGAAAGCCTTCATCCGTGCTGCTTTTGAGTTAGATGATGTCCATCAAATGCATTGTCCAGCAGCTCTTGTAAGCTATCGATACCTCTCCAGCCGTCTGATATGGATTGTAATAATGATTGTTCCACATATGATCTGTGGATCTGTGCCCAGAGCATGCATTTTTTCCAAGCCTCGCTCTGCCATTATTCTTCAGCTCTAGTTCTGTCTGAAAACCAGAGTAACGAAACCAAAGCTTTGTTGAATGGCAAACACTAACTAACCACTCTCATAGAAATAAAGGTACAAAAGCTGTCAATGGGGTGGTACCTTTTAAAAATGTACATGTTTGTACCAAAAGGGGACATTTTGGTACCTTATAGGTACATATTAGTACTTAAATTGTACATATTTAAACCCCAGTGTACCTTTATTTCTGAGAGTGTAGTGAGTGAACTGTCCACTGGGAACTGATACCGATTCCAGGATGAGATCATGAAAATCTGTGATTTGTGAATTGAAGGGCGAGTTCAGATGGAAGTTAATGATGCTTGTTGTTTATCCCAAGCCACATTTCAATGCAATGCTGCACTGGAGTTGCACAACTAAACATGTCTTTCCTGAAGGATGTATTAGTGTTTGTGCAGCAGCAGTAAAGTGCCATTGAGTGTGTGGTATATTCAGGTTTGTGCCTTTCATTCTGTGCAAAAAACATTATAATGAAAATAATAATGTAAATAAATAAATAATAATGGCACCTAAACAGTATGACGTCAAACAGATGCTAGAAAAACCCAGTCAGAACTCAGTATGCAAATATTACAGCAGACCATCACATTTCAAATCAATATGAAAAGTTTTTCAATTCTTCATTTTCAGTAACTAGCCATCTAGATAAATAAATGCAACATTAAAATGATTGCATGCTAATAAACAAATTAAAATAAAATTAATAAACCAATATAAATAAATACAAATCAATAAATACATATTGGCACCCTAAAACTAAAATGATCTGCAAAACAAAAAAAAGTGACTGCATGGTAATAAAAATAATTAGAGATAAACAAATAAATAATTAAATATCAAATGAATGTATGAATAAATAGAAAAGGTAGCACTTCCAAGACTATAATTAAGTGCAAAACAAAGTTTGCATGGAAATAAAAAAATGCATAAATACATAAATGGCAGCATCACTAATTTTAAATAAAATTGCAAAACAAAGTTTGCATGAAAACTGCAGGGTTACCAGTTCAGGCTGAATTCATTGCATTAGTTGAATACTTTAGATTTAGAGATTTAAAACGAACCCTGAGCAGAATGACTAACACCGCAGAAAGAAAACAGCCATGAAACAGTCGAATGATTAGTCATCTCCAGCGGACCGGATATAAAAAAAACACAGAATGCAGAAAGCAACAAACAATCCCTCCTCACCAGTCTGAGATCCGGTGTTTGGCCATTTCTGAGACGCACGAGAGCCCTGTCTGTTCCTTGAGCACCTTAAGAAGCTGATGCTAAATCTGATATTTTCCCTCCGGTGCTACTGGCAAACCACGCCAGTGAGGAAGAGAGATCCCAGTCCAAACGCCCTCCTTCAAGCCCTGAGCTTTTGTCTCTAGACACTTCAGAGGTAAATGTCCCCTCCGTCGTCAGGCGAAACTGCCACTCAAAGTGGAGAGACGTCCGGAGGGAGACATTTGTGGTCACAGACACTAAACAAAAGCATTAAAACAAGGTTAGAAGGACCTGACAGTAAGAGGGCTGCGTCTAAATAACGCCTCTCATTCCCAGCGCTCATTTGCATGGAAATCATGCCAGTCTGCATTCACTTTAGAACAGGCTGTGAAAAGCTGTCTCAAAGTGAGTAGTCGACTTCAAGAGTGAAGAGCAATGGAGCTTTTTTAACCAATTTGTACCCAGAATGCTCGGCAGAGCCAGTGCATGGGCCTATATTAAACATTTATGTATTTGAATTGCATATAAAAGATAAACTTTTATAAAAATTCATCATATGAATTTGAACAGTTGTCCAATAGGGCTGCCGGCTGTGTAGTAACCTGACTTCTGCACAACACAACTGATGGTCCCAACCCCACTGATAGAGCAAGAAATTCCACTAATTAACCCTGATAACACACACCTGTGAAGTGAAAACCATTTCAGGTGACTACCTCTTGAAGCTCTTTGAGAGAATGCCAAGAGTGTGCAAAGCAGTAATCAGAGCAAAGGGTGGCTATTTTGAAGAAACTAGAATATAAAAGATGCTTTCGGTTATTTCACCTTTATTTTGTTAAGGACATAACTCCACATGTGTTCATTCATAGTTTTGATGCCTTCAGTGAGAATCTACCGATGTAATGGTCATGAAAATAAAGAAAACACATTGAATGAGAAGGTGTGTCCAAACTTTTGGCCTGTACTGTACATATATCGCAAAGTAGATATACTTGCAAACTATATTCGCTCAAATGTATCATTATATCATTAAACTTCTAAATCAGCAAAGAACATACTTTACAATATTCCAAAGAAATGACTATATTGCAATAATATTATTAAATCATTATAAATCTAGTTTTGATCTCTAGTACTTACAGTAAATTATTACTGTAAGATTAGAAATGTTTTTTTTAAAATATACTTTTATTTATGTATTTATTTAAGTAAATTTAATTTAATTTAATTTTATTATTTATTTATTTTTATAATTATTTAACACATTTTAAAATATATTTGACATGTTTATTGTGTATTTGAAACACATTCAGGTTATTAGAACTATTACAAATCTAACCGACTGACAAATATGAATAATATTAAGTTGATTAGTTTGTTTATGTTAAAACTATATAATCCAAATGAATGAACATTTTACTGTATATGAAGTTTTAAAAAATGATTTAAGCCTAAATATATTGGATGCTGCTTCTGCTCCATTTTTGTGATTTAAAAATAAAAGAAAAATATTCCAGCCAAATATAAGATAAAAAAAGAAGAAGAAAATGACACAAATTTGCCATTTGCTTGGAATATTTCTATATTTAAAATATGAAATAATTACATCATATGCTGTACTCCTGTAAAATATCCCACAGAAGTAATAACAGTGAGTAAGTTCTCTTTCAGCGAGTAAGTCTTTTGAGGTGAACTGCTCCTTTAAAACCATTGCATGCTTGTCATGCCAGCGGTTGCCATGGTGTTCTGCGGGCATCTGCCACAGATCTTGGCAGTCGTGTAAAACCAGATACTCCTTCACTCTCAAGGACACTGAGGAGTTCAGGCTTTAAGAGACTCATCTACTGCAGGTTACATCTAAACTAGTCCCAGCCTCAGATGTTCCGCCCACAGACGGGTTTACCAGCACCAGAGTTTCTGAGGTCAGCGGCATCAAACGCTCTGTAGAGTTTATTTTCAGACATGAGATGTTCACCAGCCACATTCAATACATTCTGCAACATTTATCATTTTCATTTCAAAACAAAAACGAACACAAGCTACTGATAAAAGCTGTAATAGCATCTCAATCATACTAAAATATCACTGAAGAACCTGCCTAGCAACCTCCCTAAGCACCATAGCAACCATTTATCAACACTCTAGTAACCATTTAGAACAGCAACTGTCTGGCAACACCTTAGCAAACGCCCTAGAAACTGCTTAGCAACAATGAAGAAAAACTAAGCACTGGCCTAGCAACCATTTAGAACAACTTAGTCCTTAGCAACTATCTAAAACACATAAGTAACTGTTTAGCAACACCCTAGAAACGTCTTAGCAGATATCGAGAACAAATGTGTAACTTTTTAGCAACCCCTTAGCAACTGCCTATCAAATCATCAGCAACATCCCTAGAAACATTAAAACGCACTGGCCTAGCAATTATTTGGAACACCAAGTAAACTTTATCAGGATCTATCCAGAACACATTCGTTACTGTTTAGCAAAACTTTAGCAACCAACCACCCTTGCTACTACCTCAGAAAAGACACCTCAGAAAAAACCCTAGCAACTGTCTAGCTATCACTTAAAATACATTTGCAGAGGCTGAAACTCCACAGGGCGGGTAGAAGAATGGAGAACACATCAGTAACAGTTTAGCAACACCCTAGCAACTACATAGAAAGACCAGTAAAAATGTTCAAACTCCACAGGGCTTATTTACATACTTTATCTAGCAACCGTTTAGCAACCTCCCTGAACACCATAGCAACCACTTATCAACACTCTGGGATTTATTTAGAACACTTTTTCGACTACGTAGAAACACCTTAGCAACCACCATAGCAGCTGCCTAGCAACCACTTAGAACATCTTAACTGTCACCTTACCAACCTCCCTAGCAACTGCCTGCCAACACCTTAACAACCACCATAACAACTACATAGCAACCTCCCTGAACACCATAACAACCCCTTATCAACACTCTAGGATCCATTTAGAACACTTTTGCAACTGCTTAGCAACACCTTAGCAACCACCATAGCAGCTGCCTAGCAACCACTTAGAACATCTTAACTGTCACCTTACCAACCTCCCTA
>JAUMHI010000049.1:6641599-6654108 GCA_032359435.1 Enteromius unitaeniatus
TTAAATTAATATATTATTTAATAATATATATATATATATATATTATTATTATTAATATTTATATATATATAAATATTAATTTAATAATATATATATTAATATAATTTTATTTCCCTGGGAAACTGATTTTAGATTTGAATTATGATAACTATTCAATAACTTCACTGTATACTCTATACTGTAACACACTGTTCTAGTTTTGAAGAAAATCAGCTTTTTTCTTTGAACCAGAGAAAAGAAGCGTAACGACGCAGTCTCTATGACAAGTTTTCCACTGTATTTACATATCTTTATTAGTACAATCTGACTTATTTTTGTCCCCTTGCTGTTTGTTTACTGTTAAATGAAACTTACGCCCATGGGACAGAGTGTGTTTTTGGTGGATGTTGTGTCTATGTGGGATGTTAATAATGTCGCTCGTGATCTTCAGTTGTTTTCAGTCCAACACACAGTACATGAATATCTTACTTTTAAAGTTGTACCAATTGTGTTAAATGTAAATGACTCGAATATTTTATCTTGTGTACACAGTGCCACAAACAAAAATAAATAAGATATTTTTTTATAAAATACTTATTTTTTAGGTTTTATAAAATATGAGCATCGTCTTAAGTTGCACTTTCAGAAAAACGATTTAAAGACTAACGTTTCACTCTTTTAATTTCATCATGTGTTCACATGGTTCCAACAAACCCTTAGATCGATTGTCCATTGTGTTCTTTCATTTTCAAAGAAATGCAATTCATTCTGGTGAGCAGTGCTTCAAGGATAACCCTCCTCAACGCTATTCAGCCCTTTACAGTGAAGGAATTACTGCTTTTCATGTTTAGTCTTTGTGTATGCGTTTCATTTATCGACATTTGTGCATCTTGAACAGGTCGCTCCATCAAAATACTGAAATGTGGCGAAAGCAAGAGTCCCAGACCAGAGCCAAGGCCTGCCAAAAGCCTCGCTGTCCACTTCGTTCAGTTCACTCGACTGTTTCCAACTTCCTGTTTAGAGGGATGTGAATGTGGTTTCATGCTGCTCCTGGGAAACCAAAACAATGGACTAAAAACAAAGCCTTAGGAAACCGACAAGCCTAAACACAATATTTACAGTAAACATCAAATTGTAGCACATTTAAAGTACAATGACTCAGAAATTATTGCTGAAGCCTGCAGGGTTAATATAGTACATAAATCAAAAACATAAAAAAATAAATAGAATTAACTAATATTAAATAAAGCCTTATTTACTAACTTGTTTAAAAGTTTGACTTCTATTCAAACAACTAAACAACTGTATTACAAATGAATAAAAACAAGTTTTTTTTAAAGAAAGGTAAAATGACACAAAATAATAAGAAACAACTAAAATGAAACAGAAAATACATAAAAACATTTAAAAACAAATTTTTTTTATGATAAATGGTTGCAAACTATTTATTTTAGCAACATTTAAAAACAAATTTAGTTGAACGTTTGCCAATGAACTGATTTAAGTTTAGCTAAAATAAATTAAAACATAAAAAGTATACAGTATCTCGTAAAATATCTCATAATATGTAGTAAAATAATGCTGTGATGTGGAATAAAAATACATGTTGCACGTATGGTCTTTGAGAGACATTCATTTTATTGTGTTTCTGAACACAGATGCTTTTGACTACATGCAAAAAAACCTACAAACAAACAAAAGCACAATCCAAAAACCCAATCTAAGGCTCTTGGGAGAGTTTCATTGAATTCTATTGTGTGTGAAAACAAAGAGACTTCTGATACACAATAAACACTCCATTTGGTTCTTTCTCCTGCTATTATTTGGATAAAAATAGTTGATTATCAAAATATATATATTTGTTTTATAAAATGATCAACATTATATTGCTCTCGGCTGTACAAATACCACAAATATCAAACAAAACGCTGACAGAGAAAATACTAAACTATAAATGTATGAACTCATACACAGGACATGATTACTCTGTTCTTCATGTGGTTGTATTTTAAGGGCATAGCTCACCCGAAAGTGACAATTAGCCAGAAAAAAAACAAAATTTGGATGAGAAAATTTACAGCAACATCAGTCAAATCATTTTGTTTCAGAGGCAGAGCAGATTATTACATAAAAAAAGATAAACATGTTTGTTCAGAATAATGTGCCTCACTGAATCACAGGAACATGAAGTTATTTGGACTTTAATATCTGAATATGGTGAAGATTAAAAAACAATTGCATTGATTTTATGCAGATAAAGCAACAAACTAACTCTGAAATAAATCATTCTGTGGTGATTATACACTTTATACACAGTGGTAACATAGTAGTGGTTAATTCAATAAATAACATTAATAAATAAATACACTGGATTTTGTAAATATGACATTCGGTATGTTTGCAGTGCTGTAATTCATCAGAAATGCTCGTTACCTTATGAAGTGACGACAGAATACTTCCTAAAACATCATCAGCGACAAAACCAAGCGATGAAGGAAGGGATAAATCTGGAAATATGAGGCGTTATTAGATAAAGATAAAGGTTTGCTGTTTTTAAACTCACCTGCAGCAGTTATTTGATCTATTCTAGATAGAAGAGGCTGAATTCAGAATTGAAGGCTTATTTTCAGTTCATTTAACACGCAGAATGCAGAATTACAATTCTAATTAGAATTAAAATTATGTTTAAATGAATGCATCTTACTGCTAGAAGTGTAGCAAAAAGATTTTTTGGTATAATTACCAATGACCACGTTCATACCCAACACATGGTTTTAGAAAGAAGTCTCTTCTGCTTCACCAAGGCTGCAATTACATTTATTTGAACAAAAATACAGTAAAAAAGTGAAATTTTATTAAAATGTATAGTAGCTGTTTTCTATGTGAAGATCTGTAAAAATGTAATTTATTTTCGTGATCAAAGATTGATTTTATAAGCATCCTTACTTCAGTTTTCAGTGTCACACGGTCCTTCAGAAATCATTCTAATATGCTGATTTGTTGCTCCAAAAACATTTCTGGATATTATTAATTCAGAAAATATTTTATATTTTTGTTTTTTAAAAAAAAAAAGATTTTTTTCAGGATTCACAGATGAATGAAGAACAGCATTCATTTGAAATAATATCTTCTGTATGTCTTTGCAATCACTTTTAATCAATTTAATGCATCCTAGATAAATAAAAATATGATTTGATTATGAGTGCACAATGACCCCAAACTTACATTTAAGACGTTAAAATATTCATCCATTCATGCCAATAATTATTTTTATAAAACCTGTAAACAAGGCGCTAACATTTTGTGGTGCTTCCTCTCATTTCAATTCTAATTCAACATTCTGTGTGTTGTTTCTGATTCAATTCAAACAGACTCAAATTAAAAGGGGCGGTTCACACAAAAACGGCTTCACTCACTCTAAACCTGTATGCCATTTCTTTCTGCTGTGGAACAAAAAAGCTGAGAAATATCTCATTCAATGAAAGCCAATGGGGTCCTTCAAAAATCTTCTAAGTTCATTTTTGTGTGCCGTGTCCCTTTAAGCAGCGTGTCTCACACCATGGTCTCTGGAAGCGTGTCTATGCTGTCTGATGACAGAAGCTGCCATATTTGCCACTTCTCTGTGGGCCAGTCTGGATGCTGACAGGAAGTGACACGCGGCTGCAGGGACACGGCAGGAAGTCTGTCGTCTGGTTTGGTGGGAGATGCCATCAGTCCCTCTGATTGGTGTGGAGCAGTCCGGCGGCTCGATGTGATTGGATGCAGTTGATGGCACGGGGCGTTTAGAGGACTGCCGTCTGCACTCGTGACCTGCAGCTGCTCTTTACATTCAGTGGCGACGCTGGTACGGGACGCTTGCGTCTCACGCACAGGATGTGTGTCGTTATCATCATCGTAGAAAACATCCGAGGAGGCGCGTTTATACAGGTGTCCATCCGAACCTGAAGGACAAAAAACACATCTCCTTATTCTTAACCCTCAGAATGCATTACCTGGAAGAGATATATATACAAATAAGTGCTGTATACACCACATTCAGTCTTTTGTTTGGTGTCTGTGTACCTGTGAGGAGTTTGTCATGAAGTCCCGACAGAAGAGCATGTCGTGTTCGCCAGGTACGAGCCTTATCATGTATGCTTTCCCCTGAGGAGGAGAGAACATTCATTCGTTACTCACACAAACATCTCTCACGAAAGACTTTTATAAGACAGCGATGCAGACAGCAGTGGAATCGTGTGACTCTTGTGCGATGCAGATGTTGATTTAAATCCCGTTTCTTCATTAGTGTATAAACCCACCGGCGCTGGCTTGCGAGGGGGAGAGGCTAAAGTTGACAGAGTTTGAGGGGCTCAGGTGCTGCTCAGGTCCTGATGGATGAAACCATTCGGAGAGCACCGGAGAGTTGTTATCATACGGAGAGATTTCTCCACTCGAGCTCTTCACTTCTCTGCAGCACAAATCCAGCACACCATTAACATCACTTCAACTGGTTACAATATAAAAATACAAGTTATAATATAAACATCGAATGAGTTTCAAAAAGCTCTGTTGATGCTGTTCTTTGCTCGCTCGCTCTGTACAATGTATTCGTTGTTTATGTCACTAGGGAATAATTTACAAAGTTTTTATTCAATTGTGAACATTTTCCGTCATAATAAAAAGATTTCATGATGTGACATGTCCAAAAAGACGGATTTATCATGTGCGTTGTTAACAGATTTTACATGTGTGTGTGAGCCGATGTTTTTTGACGTGAACAACTATGTACTAATATGTTTTTTCCTGCTTGGAGTAATATATAATATCATAATAAAAAGTTATAAAAAATAAGTATTTGTGCACATTTTAAACGTGCTTTGAAGTCCTTTTCCGTTGTATTTAATATAATAATGATAAAAATTATAATGCAATTATTTATTTATGTTCACACATAATATAATGTAATACAATTGAATGCAGCCTGATGAGTTATTGTCTATTGAGGATTGAAGAGGAGTCACTTACTCACTCTGTGGCGTTCTTCTCCTCAGCAGATAATCCACCACATCACTGTCTGTGTCCAGCAAACTCAGGAGAAGCTCGTTCTGCAGCTCCGCCGAGATCTGAGACACACACACACACACAAGAAAACCATCTTCAAACACACACCATAAACCAGTCTTATTTCACACGTGAAGATTAAGTTGGAACAGCAAAACATTGCTTAATTTTAAGGGTCATAGAGAAAGACGATGATTTAATAAGAAGAAATTACTTAATTGAATATGACATTAAATAAATATTTTAAATAATAAAACTAAATGTATACTTAATTATGATTACTGGTAGTAAAATTGAGACCATATGGAAAATAAATGTTAATACACATAAATAAATACCACCTCTTTGAAGGATACAATCTGTCTAAAACCATGCATGTTTCTATTCAAGAAATTAAATTCTCAGGAGAGTGTGTAAAAAAATTATATTTCAAAACATAAACATGTAACTACTTAAATATGAAATTAAACTGATAAGATTATATTAATTATAATTAATATGAATAATACCTTTAGGACCATATAGAAAGTAAATGAAGAAATGTGTAACAAAATAACTAAGAAAATAAATGATTATGAACAATGACAATAATATTGCCCCTTTAATGGATGCGGACCGTCTAAACCACCATGCATGCTTTTATTATTCTTAAAGAAAGAAAGAAAGAAAGCAAGTTTCTTTTTAATGTGTTTAATTCTTTTTTATGTACAATATAACCCTTTTGCATGATACAATCTGCCTAAAACCCCTATTCTTCAAGCATACTTGTCCTTCATTCAAACGTCAACGGTCCAAATGATCTCCGCAGCCCTTTTTTGGCCATGCCAGAGGACTGAGCGCTTCAGAGCTGAGCAGAATAAACTACAGCTGGAGCGCTGTGATAAAGCTGTCATAACAAGCGGTCACAGAAGCGTTGATGTTCTGTTATTGTTGTGTGTGTGATGTACCGTGAACAGAGACTGGTGTGTGTCGATCATGTGCTGCACCACGCTGATGATGGCGGTGCTCTCCTCCATCCGGACCAGGCTCTCCACACTGAACTCCTTCTCTGAGCTCTTCTGCTTGTGAAGCAGGTTCGGCCCGAATATAGTGGCCAGATTCAGAGACGTCATCTTATTACCAATCACCTGCAGCAGAAATAACACAGACCTTGAGCTCAGTCAACCTGTGGTTCTCTAAAACTTACTGTATATAGACTGCAGTCATTTGACAGATGTGTTAGTACATGTTTTATAGAAAAGTGCTTCAAAAATGGCTTTTATTCATTTAATTAACATTTAATAATAAAAACGCTTCATGAAAATCATGAAATGTACACAATTAGTAAATTTCAATTATTATAATTTTTTTTTCAATCAAAATATTTTTTTTCTGGATTCTTTAAGTTACATTTCATGTCAAATTTCATGTCTAATTTAATTGAAATTATGAAACATTTATATAATTTTTAAAAGTAAAACTTAAGGGCATTTTTAGGGCCCTATTTTCTTCCCCAAATTCCATTTTTTATGTATTCATTATTTTTTTCATTAAACGCAGTTTTACTAACCAAAATTCATGTCTAATTAATTACAATCATGAAATGTCTCTTACGTTAAATGTTTTCTATATTTTGATTTAAGCTACATCAATTTTAGTATTTCAAAACATGCATCATTAATCAAAATAATGAAATGTACACAATAGTTATTACCTTTTTAACAGAAATGACATTTTTATGGCCTCATGAAATCCAAACCAAATTGAACAAATTCTGTGCTTATCTGACCTATGCTTTTGCCTTTCATGTCTTTTTTTAATCATAATGTAACACAATACCACAAGTCTAAATAAAGCTTATACAAATAAATATAAATGAAACAAATAAAACACATTCAAACTGCTGTCATTTTGCTTAATTGTTAAAATCATCACAAATGAACCGCACAGCTTACCTGGTTTCCGTCCGCGTCCCGCGAATCCTCCGCGTGATTGGCCACGTCTGACAGGAAGTGAAGTAAGCACTGAAGGGTGTCGCTGTTGCAGGCGGGAAGCAGACAGATGAGTAACTGTATGACCGTGTGCTGATCCGCTTTATCTAGAGCTGCACAAACACCACACACAAGATAAGTGAGTGAAGAAGAATCAAGCGCTGGTTTATTAATTCATCCTGAACAACTCAAATGTGCTCACCCTCAGATCATCCAAGATGTACAAGAGTTAGCTTCTTCATCAGATTTGGAGAAATGTAAAATTGCATCACTTGCTTAGCAATGAGTGTGAATGGGTGCCGTCAGAATGAGAGTCCAAACAGCTGATAAAAACATGACAATAATGCACTGCACTCCATCAGTGAACATCTGGAGAAGACACAAGATCAAACTAATCCAGCATTAAGATTTTAACTCAAACCATTGCTTCTGGCTGAAATGAATCCATAATCCATAATAATATAATAACATTGTCTCTCTCGTCAAAATCCACTTTGTAAACGCTGCTTGATTCTCAGAAATCCTAAATATATATACTGTATAATGCATTCCAATTAACCTCAAGTAAATTGCAATTGAGTTATTTTGATTAGGTTAAAGAATTACTTCAAGGAAAAAAAACAAAAACAAAAACAGCTAACTGACACAAAAACATGATAACATCATAAAAAATGAAAATAATAATCTGTTTTGAAAAACTCATGGATTTTTTTTGGATGTATTTATTATTTATCCATTTACTACAGATTATGGGGTCATATTTTAGCCACAAGCAATGGTTTGAAGTTTAAAACATCTTAATGCTGGATTAGTTTGATCTTGTGTCTTCTCCAGATGTTCACTGATGGACTGGAGTGCTGTGGATTATTGTGATGTTTTTAATCAGACTCTCATTCTGACGGCACCCATTTACATCCATTACTAAGACACTGATGCAGAGACACATTTCTCCAGATCTGATGAAGAAACAAGCTGGTTGACCTAAGTGTGACCACATTTTCGTTTCTGGCTGAACTATTTCTTTGAGTGCGATTGATGTTTTTCTTACAGGCGCAGCTGATGAAGGCAGAGTAGAGTTCTCTGGTCAGCAGAGGATCAGGCATATCTCTCAGAAACTCTTTGAGCAGCGCCGCCACATCATGAACGCTGTGTCTCTGGTCCAGAACAACATCAGCACCCTGATCGAACGCTTCCCGCAGCTGAAACACACACAAACACCCTCTATAGTTATACCAATATAGTTGTGCAACCTTTCCATTTATTTGGTATTATTAATGCACTGAAATCATTCGAATGAACCCAGATTAGTTGAAAATAAAGGTTAGTGCACACAACAGCATTATCTAGAGCAAAGTTTAGCAAACTTTGAAACTGATAGCTGTTAAAAAAAGCTAATAATGAATTAAATAAAGGAAATGTACAATAAAAAAGGATTAAATAATTTGTTTACCTGGCTGTCACAATACACAATCTTATACTGTATATTAACCCCCATCTAACAAAGGACTGTATGATACTGCATAATAAATTTGACAGGTTTGCATTTTTTGTTTGTAAGTTTAAAAATATGTAATAGATAAATAATTTTTAAATAATAATAGTAAAAAAAAATTAGTTTGCACTTTGTTTGGTCAGTCATGTGACTTATTAACCAGCCTCAAATAACTGTGAATATGCAAGTGTGTTGTTGATTTAATTATTAAATAAAATAATTAATATTTATTCATTATTAAATAAAATATTTTAGGTAAATTTAAATGACTGAATACTGAAATATTAATTTAATTAAATTTCAGTAAAGATTAAATAAAATAAAGGCACTTTATCTTATTTGTTTATTTCTTTCTCTCATCAAAGATATTTTGTGCCTTTTATATTTTTTATATTTTATATTTAATGCCTAACCCAAACTTAACTTTAATTAACTTAACTAAACTTTCAATTAAATTTAAATTCATTTGATTTATTTAAATTTAATTTAATGCATTCTGGTTTCCTTACTAGCCTTTTGTAAAAAATAAAATAAAATAAATAATAAAATGTAATAATTACAAATAAAATAATACAGTCTCTAAAAAAGCCTAATTCGTTTGGGTCTGACCTGTCGAACTCTTTTCTTGGAGCTTCCGACCCGGAAGATGCCCACCGTCTGCAGACCTTAACAGCAGCAAAGCAAATAACCAGCACTGTTACTGTAAGTCAACATCTGTATGGAAACAGTCATCTGTATGGACAGCGTTGATCTGACACTGACCATACTTCTGCAGGTGTTGGCAGCAGCTGTCCAGAACGCGGGGCACCTGTCTGTAGATGGGGTTCAGGCTGAGCTTGGCGTCACTCGTCTTCTTCTTCTTCTTCTCTCCGTGTGACTCCACGGGCATGGAGAGCTGAAGAGCCTCCAGCAGACGAGAGTCACTGTCGTCTAGATCCGTGATGCAGTCCACAGACATACCTCCCTGCAGCGGTCAAACAAATACAGCTTCAAACCACCACTTAGTGCTTTAGAAATATAACAGGATACAGATTAAGTGACTTAAAATCTAACACTGCCACAATGTAACTACTTCAGTTACTTTTGATTACTTTTCTACATGTTTTTGAACATGTAAAGCAGACAGGGTCAATCTTACAATATAAATAATAATTTCATTTTAAGAGCACAGCAACTACAAAACCACTTAATTTGAGATTATTTCTTAGGTTAAATGCAGATTTTAAACCATAACAAGAAATAGTTTAGTAGCTTAGATACCGTTTTTGAGATTTTGTTTCACAGATTTCTACTTAATAAATAATTGATTCTTTAATGCAAGGTCTAATGATAAATGGCATCATTTTTGGATCTAAAGTGAAATTAAACAATAGATCACACAGGTAACTTTAATCTATTAATGGTTATTTTAGTGCTTCAACATAAGAAAAAAGGTTGTCTTGTCAACCAGCTGAAATGAAATACGTTTTGCGTAAATGTAGCAATAAATATGTAATAGACAAATGAATAATAATAATCGCTATTTTATTATCTTAATGATTATTATTATTAATAATTATGAATATACTGTCAAAAAACATATTTGCTATTAACTGTTGTCAAAAATTAATATTAGTAAAGAAAACTCTTTTATTATTAATTATTACTATATTGTGTCAAAATGTTTTAATAATTATTAATACTTATATATTTACTATTGTCCAACGATTGAAGAATTATTGTTTAGAATTTATTATTGTTTAAAAATTTTAATGATTATTATTATTAATTACACATGTATTATTGTGTCAAAAATATTTAATAATAACCATTTTTGATTCTAAAATGAACTACAGTGTCAAAACATTTTTCTGCATCAGTTATCACGTCCACCGCCTGCAGCTCACCGCCGAGGAGAACACGGACCCCAGTGCATTACCCCAGGACTATCAGGACCTCCACCTCGCCTTCAGCAAGGTCAAGGCCACCCAATTACCACCTCACCGATCTACTGACTGCGCCATCGACCTGCTGCCCGGCGCCATTATACCCCGCGGCCGGATTTTCCCACTCTCCCAGCCTGAAACCGAGTGTATGAATCAATACATCAAGGAAGAACTGGCCAAGGGGTTTGCCAAGCTTGATCTCCGCAGTGCTTACAACCTGGTCCGGATCAAGGAGGGGGACGAATGGAAGACCGCCTTCTCTACCACCACGGGGCACTACGAATACCTGGTAATGCCCTTCGGACTGACCAACAGCCCATCTGTCTTCCAGGCCTTGGTGAACGAGGTGTTCCGGGACATGCTTCATCAATTCGTCATTGTGTACATCGACGACATCTTGGTGTACTCAGAGACGCTCACTTCGCGTAAACGCCACGTTCGGGCAGTCCTCCAGAGACTTATTGAGCATCAGCTCTATGCTAAACTAAGCAAATGCGAGTTCCATCGCACCAAGACCTCTTTTCTGGGCTACGTGATCGGCGCAGAGGGAGTTGCCATGAACGACTCGAAAGTCAACGCCGTGGTTAACTGGCCCAAACCCCAGAACCTAAAGGAGCTGCAGCGATTCCTGGGGTTCGCGAACTTTTACCGGCGGTTCATCAGGGGCTTCAGCCAGGTCGCCGCACCCCTGACCGCCATGACCACCCGCACCACGTGGAAACTGCCCTGGGAGGCCAGAGGCGAGGCTGCTTTCGAGGACCTAAAGAAGCGATTCACCACGGCCCCCATACTCCGTCATCCCGACCCAGCTCGCCAGTTCGTCGTGGAAGTAGACGCCTCTAACACAGGCGTCGGCACCGTCCTGTCCCAACGTCAGGGGGACCCAGCTAAACTCTTCCCGTGCGCCTACTACTCGCGGAAATTGGCCCCCGGCGGAACAGAATTACGACGTGGGGGACCGAGAACTTTTGGCCATGAAGGCAGCTCTGGAAGAGTGGCGACATTGGCTGGAGGGAGCGAGGGAGCCCTTCATTGTGCTCACAGACCACCGCAATCTTGAGTACTTACGAACCGCCAAGAGACTGAATGCCAGACAGGCCCGCTGGTCGCTATTCTTCTCCAGATTTCACTTTACTATTACCTACCGGCCCGGGTCCAAGAATGGTAAAGCCGACGCCCTGTCCAGGCAGCATGACCAAGCCACACGGTCTACTGCACCCGAAACCATCATCTCCCCCACCATGGTTTTGGCTCCCATTCGCTGGGACATCATGCAAGAAATTCAAGAGGCACAGACCACGGACCCTGCACCCCGCGAATGCCTCCCTGGAAAGGACTACGTCCCCTCCGCACTCCGAGACCGAGTCCTCCATCTGGTCCATGACGGACCCAGCTCCGGCCACCCAGGGGTACTGGCCACCCTTGAACTTGTTAACAACAGATTTTGGTGGCCATCTGTCACGCAGGACGTACGCCAATTCATAGGCCGCTGCACGGCATGCCAAATGACGAAATCCTCCCGACTCCGTCCCGCTGGGCTCCTGCAACCCTTACCCATTCCCCAGAGGCCGTTTCTCTAAGGCACGTCTTCAGGTACTACGGCCTCCCTGAGGACATCGTCTCAGACCGGGGTCCGCAATTCACGTCGCGTCTATGGAAGGCGTTACCAAGAGCTGATCCGTTTCCTCCGCACCTACTGCCACCACAATCAAGAGGACTGGAGTCAGTTCCTGATTTGGGCCGAATACGCCCAGAACTCCCTGATGAAACCGTCTACCAAGCTCACGCCATTCCAGTGCGTCTTGGGATTTCAGCCTCCCTTGTTCCCCTGGTCCGGGGAACCCACCGACCTTCCCTCAGTGAACAGCTGGCTACAGTGGAGCGAGCAGACCTGGAACGCCGCACACACACAACTGCAACGAGCCATCCGGAGGGTCACCGAGCAGGCCAATCGTCGACGCCGCACCCATCCCTCCTACGAGCCCGGCCAGTGGGTCTGGCTGTCGGCCCGCGATCTCAGGCTCCGGAATTTTTAATGAGTTTGTTTAAAATGAAAGCGGTATAGAACATACAGCACGTTTTTAAGAGAATAAATAGATAAAT
>JAUMHI010000049.1:6654208-6677917 GCA_032359435.1 Enteromius unitaeniatus
TTGACCCTTTGCCTGGCTGACTACGATTATTAAAATACATTGCTGATGGATCCCACTGAGCACCGCGAATCATTACAATATTTATTATGTTTACATAAACACACACATAAAGAATATTGAAATTGAAAACGTGTTTGTATTTATATTCATATTATTAATATTACAAATAAATATATGTTTAATATATAAAAATAACCTTTTATTCTGAAATATACACATGCATGTGTTTTTTTATTTATACTGTATATTCATCATATATATAAAGAGTACACGCACATAGTGTGTGCTAATGAAAACGTTTATTTTGGATGATTGAAGAATTATTTGTCAGCACTTGTAAATATTGTTTTATGCACTTGAGCTAACATGAACTGATGATGAGTCATGGTTAGTTAATGTTAGTCAGCGGTGGTTATACCCGTCTGCGTGAGCGCAGCGCCGTCTCGGGTGTCCCGGGTGTGGTTCCCTCGTTCGGCGTCTCTGAGGACGAGCTGAGGGACGAGTTGCTGCTGGAGAGCTCTTTGTTGGTGGATCTGCGGCCTGTCAGGTGCAGGAGGGACGAGACTCGATCAGCCGGGCCCCGCGGCTCCTCCAGCTCCTCCTGAAGCTGCTTCTGACGCCGGTCGTTCACGATCACCTGCGAGAGCGGCACGCTGAACGCCTGAGCATCCGACTCTGACAGAAACACACACACATTTACTTCTGCTGCAAAAATATTTTGACATATTGACATAAGTCAACCTGGGGCTTTTAAGTTAATATTTAGTAATGATTTACTCATGTTTACTAATGTTTTTACTAAAAAAAAAAAATACTCATACAAATATTTTTTACTTATTTCAAAACGAACACAGAGTAAAATTTAATAAAATAATTGTAAAAATTATTGTAATTAGTAATTTCTTTATTTATACAGTATGTGAGCCTGTCGCATAGAAGAAGTCATCAGCAGCACAGGTAATAATATAGTAATATACAACAATACATATAACGGGTCAAAATTATACATTTTTCTTTCATACCAAAAAGAATTAAGATATTACTTTAAGATCATGTTCCATGAAGCTATTTTGTAAATTTCTTACTGTAAATATATCAAAACCTAATTTCTGATTACTTATATGCATTGCTAATAACTTCTTTTGGACAACTTTAAAGATATTTTTCAAATATTATCTAATACATCAGTCAAAAAAGATTAATTTTTTTTGAAGATTAAGATTAGTTCCATTATTACTCATTATTATTATTATTATTATGTTTTCTTTCATGTAAAAAAACAACCAAACAAAACAAAACCATAATATAAAAAATGAATAATACTTTTTTTTATATTATTTTTTGTTTTTTTTTACATGAAATACATGAAAGTTAACATAATAATGATGCTACAAATAAATTCATAAATACATATATGGTGAGCATGGACCACAAAATCAGTCAAAAAGGCTTTGTTAGGTAATAATTCTATAATTTAGCTTCCCATTTGCATGTCCACGCTTCATTTATCTTGATTACATGACATATGCAGATGTTTAAGGTCCTCTGCTCTTGATAATAATTGTTAGAAGTGATAATTACTGCTATTAATTATAACTATTATTAGAGTATTGTATATAACTATGTAACTGATAATTATTATAATTTGTATGGTTTTAATTAGTTTTAAAAATAAAATAAAATAAAATGATTAATCATTATTAAAAACTGATTTCATTATTTTTTGGGTTACATTATATATGTGTGCGTACTGTGTATATTTATATAAATACATGCATACAGCATATATTTTGAACATATTTACATGCATTTATATGTATACATTTACATTCATATAACTTATATTACATATAAATATATTTAATATATACATAACATTTTGTGCATTTATATATACATAATAAATATACACACGTTATTTTGGACGTGATTAATCGTTTGACAGCACTAAAAATAAAATCAAACAAAAAAAAGGAAATGCATATGTTTGATGCAAATACAGACTTGCCAAATAATTTATATAATATCACGCAGACACTCGCGCTTATTTCATACTGCTTTATCTATAAAGTAACAAAACATGTTTTTAAGATAAGTCCGTTTATTTTGGCTACATTTAAAAAAACACCACCCTGAGCACCTCCCACAGAACAGTGTTTTAACGTGAAGGTGAAAGGAATGTGGTCAGAGGTCTGATCTGCAACATAAATAAAGCGATGGAGCGTCTCAGAGTGTTGTTGTTATTTCTCGGAGCAGTCGGACGCAGCGGGAGCGTCTGCATTCCTGCGCAGCCCTGAGCCGGATCACAATGCATTCTGGGTCAGAGCACTGTGCATTAATATCATAGAGCAGCTACAGAAGATCAGACGCACAGCACTGTGAACATCTCAGATATTTGCTTCTTCTTTTAAACCCGTATAAATACGTTTCAGGACCAAATCTGAAGAGATAATGTAAAAGCAGACGGCCTTTCTATGTGACTAATCAAACGAGAGTAAATGAGTGTCACTGATCATGTGACTCTGTTCAGACGGTCAGATGTTCTTCCACTGAAATCAACATGTTAGCAAACGGGAAGTGCACAAATGAATAATATTGACTTAAATTGAGTCATTTAGCAGACGCTTTTATCCGAAGCTACTTACAAATGAGGACAATAGAAACCAACAAAAGAGAAACAATATAACAGTCTCAGTTAGATTAAAGTAGTAGCTAGAATTTTTTATTATCTAATAAATAAAAAGAAAACTTTTCATGTGTGTTTTTGACATTTTGACATTTTTTGACATCATGGCTGAAATAAAATAAGTTTGAAGTGACCTACAGTGTTTTTAAGATCAACTTCTCTGCTCTGATACTTCTTTACACTGAATGTGTTCAAAATAAAAATTAGAAATATTAAAAATGTATGCATGCACAATGCAGGGTGTTTCATTTTAAGCATGCCTGAAATACACCAGGACTCTTATTTTGAAAAGTCGAAGAAATAAAATATGCAACATGTTAGAATATATATAAAAGTGAATATTGGTTATGATCTACTGTTGATAGATTATGCCAGTCTTTCACAATAATCTATGCATATGCTGTTTAATAAGGCTTCTTTACATGTAAATAAAGGTGACTTGACTAAACACACAGTATTCATTGATTTTGACTTTAAATGTTGCTCACATGTGATTTTTGAAGTTTATTGATAACATTAGACTATATGATTTCCCCTTTTAGCCCCAATTTAAAGACCTTTAAAGAAAATAATTAAGACTTGTTTTATACTATTTAAGATATTTAATACGTTTTATAGCCATAAGGTTATTTTGTTAAGATACAAAAGCACATATTAAATCAAAGAAATCAGACCTGACCGTTATTTCTTGTGGTCAGCTGGTAGCTTTAGCTTCTAGATGATGACAAATATGTAAAAACCAAACGCATACCTTTGTCTCTCTTTTCCTTCGATAAAGAATCCAGCTTCCTCCTGAGTGACTTTTTCCGCTTCTGGCCATCTGGAAATAACATCGCGCACAAAACATCAGAAACAGAGCAGAAAATGAGAGCAGAACTTGAAGACAGTCACACCAGTGGCGCTTCAGGACGTCTCTTATTTGCTGAAATGCGAGAGTCTCTGTGTACCTTTGGGGATGGTGATCTGGCAACCCAGATCGAAGTCTTTCAGGAGCCTGCCCAGAGCCACCTCCTGCAGCCGGACTCTCTCCAGCTCCGACAGACTCTGAATGGAAACCGACTGCATATGGAAATTATGAGCGGCTGTCTTCTTACAGCTGAAATCTCCCTGTGAAAGACCAAAGAGAAATGATTTAATAAAGCAGCAGCAGACAAACTAAATATTACAATATAGGCCTATCTGTTACTGGGTAAAAGTGTGGAAAAATTAAATTAATTAAAAAAATTAATAAATAAAAATACAATAAGATGTGCTATAGTATTTCCATTAAAAAAAAACTATTTTCTCTGTAAATGTGTTTTAAAGTGTAATTTATTTCTGTGACGTTCAGCTGAATTTTCAGCATCATTCCTCCAGCCTTCAGTGTCACATGATCCTTCAGAAATCATAATATAATATTATACCGATTTATTATCAGTACCGGACACTGTTGTGTTGCTTAATATTTTTGGGGGAAACTGTGATATTTTGTATAAGATTCTTTAGTGAATAAAACGGTAAAAAGAAGCGCATTTATTTTAACTATTCCTAATTTCATTTATCCGCCTCGGCATAAATACCATCGTCTCACTCTTCTCGGTATCTAGTTACGCATGGTATCTCTGCCCTCGCTTGGGTTACTATCAGCAGGGCTGACCAAGTTTGCTTATTTAATTTAATGAAGAAGTGCGAATTCGTGAAATCAGCTTTAGAATGATTTCTGAAGGATCATGCAACATTTTATACTGGAGTAATGACTGATGGAAATTCAGCTTTTAGAAACCAGTTATCTTAAATGGTAAAAGTATTTCACAATATTATAAATGCAGCCTTGATGAATCTTGATGAATGATCTTTAAAAAAAAAATATTACAAATCTTACCGTTTCCAAACTTTTGACTGGTAGTTTATATTCATAGATACATAGAAAAGAGTTAATTTAAATACTAATATTATTTGACAATTCTTATTGTATTTTTGTTAAAAACAGATGCAGCCTCTGTGAGTAGAAGAGACTTCTCAAAACATGTAAGAAATCCGTTATTATTCTATGTATAAAAATGTTGAGAATGTTTCTCAGTGGTGCACCTCATTTAAAAAGCTGAAATCTAGGCTAGTGTTTTCTCTGAGCTGGAGAATGAATGAGACTTCAGTAACCCTGCACCCGTGGACAGATACAGTAAATACACACAGCATCTCTCAGAACAAGCTCTGGAGGATTCCTGCAGACCTTCGCTGATCGTCTGGATCTCCTCAGACGTGAAGAATCAAACCCAGACTCTGGCAAGACGCTCATAAGATCAGATCGCACGTTTAACAAATGAGTGGTTTTTACAAATCATTAACATGTTGTGTAATAAAAACCGCCTGGCAGATAATATCCCCTCTGCTTATTAATATTAACCTCTTCATTATGAAAACCTTCCCAGATTATTATTTGTCTTTCCTATATATCATTACTTGCTGAAAATGTTACAATATTTTACTACTTGCAATTAAATTATAGCTATAAGCCTATTTTAAATAAGTAGTAATTAAAAGAAAATAATGAATTATTTAAAAATTATTATAAATACAATTATTAAATTATTTTTTTAAATAGTTAAAATAACTTTTTAATACTAGCATTTCTGATATGATTTTGCAATATACATGCAATAGTTAGCAAAAAAAATAAAAATTATTAAAATATATACAAACGTATATATTTTACCAATAGATTTAACAATGTGTCACGCTCAGATCTGGCTGATACATGCGGGACAGGGCCTCGGCTTTGGTATTCTTTGTTCCTGGTAGAACCGGGAGAAGAATAAGGCCCATCTTGCCTGGCGTGGGTTTAGGCGGTTTGCCTCACGGAGGTACTGCAAGTTCTTGTGGTCTGTGATAACCCGGAAGGGTATTTTTGCTCCTTCCAGCCAGTGGCGCCACTCCTCGAGTGCCAGTTTGATGGCAAGAAGTTCCCTATTTCCCACGTCATAGTTCTTTTCAGAAAGAGACAATTTCTTTGTTTTACCATATCTCTAAGAGAGGGTAGCTCCAACGCCTGTAGTGGCAGCATCCACCTCCACTATGAACTGCGACTCGGGATCTGGATGGCGTAGAATGGGCGCAGTGCAGAAGGCATCCTTGAGCTTAGTGAACGCTTCCTGAGCGATGGGACTCCAAAGAATCTTGGTTTTTGTGCCTTTAAGGAGAGAGGTGAGTACAAATGAAATTTGACTATTCTCCTTTTAAGTATAGTGGATGTTTCCTTAGGCGTTGGAGGACCTGGTGAACGTGAGAAATGTGAGAGGTTAGGTCAGGTGAGTAAATCAAAATATCATCTATATAGATGATCACAAATTGGTGCAGTTCATGAAATCCTGAAATACTGCTGGAGAGTTGGCAAGCCCATATGGCATCACACAGTACTCATAGTGGCCGCTAGGTGTTACAAGGAGGTTTTCCATTCATCACCACTTTTTACTCAGATAAAAATATAAGCGCTGCGGAGGTCTAGCTTGCTGAACACTTTTGCCTGCCTGAGCTCTTCCAGAGTTGAGGGAATCAGAGGAAGTGGGTACGCAAACTTGACAGTAGACTGATTAAGAGTTTGATCATCGATAAAGGGGCGTAACCCACCATCTTTGTTTGCCACAAAGAAGAAGCTAGAGGCTGCTGGTGAAGTGGAAGAGCGAATGAAGCCCTGCTTCAGAGCTTCTGCAACATACTCTTTCATAGCCTTCTGTTCGGGCAGAGAGAGAGGATATACATGACCCTTTGGTAAAATGGCATTGGGTATTAATTTGATGGAGCAATACCAAGGACGATGTGGTGGAAGATTCATAGCCGCCTGTTTGCTGAACACATCCTTGAAATCTTTGTACTCAGAGGGAATAGGAATTTTCACGGCCAGCTCAGGACTTTCAATAGTGGTTGACAAACGGGATTTTTCGCTGTGGAAGAGATGGTAAGAGATTTACTCCATTCCAGTACTTCACCTGATTTCCAGAAGATTCATGGATCTCTAACCAAGGTCATCCTAAAAGCAGATCTAGATCGTGAAGACAACCGATGCGAAGAGTCAGAGTGAGTGTGCAGTACTTGATGGGGTGAGGATCTAGAGCCTTCCCTTGGATGGTGGTGATTCGATAGGCAATTTGACTTTTGAGCTTAGGGATGTTAAAAGCTTCCACACAGCGAGACAATATGAAATTTCCTGCTGCTCCAGAGTCAATCAACGCTTTCACTGGGTAAAGGTATGTGTTAGTGATAATCATAGCATCAATCAGAGGTAAGACATGCAGGTTATTAGAGACATGTCCCACTCACCGTTGTCTTAGGTGGCCTTTCAGGGCACTGTTGAAGGCAATGAGTGGAATCCCCACTGTATAAGCACAAATTTCGAGAGCGTTCCTGAGGAGTGAGACGATATGCATCGGTTTGCATGGGTTCTTCAACAGGTGCAGCAACAGGCAAAGTATCCTCACACGCTGATAAATGTTGTGCTATGGTGAGTGCTCTCTTTAAAAATGCGTCCAAGCCCACGTTGTCCTCATAGATGGCCATTTAAGATCAAATACGTGGGTTTAAACCACGGCGAAAAAACGCCAAGAGAGCAGAGTCATTCCACTAGACAGTGCTAATGTGCAGAAGTGAAGGATATATTCATGCATGGGCCTTTTCCCCAGTTGCAATTGAAGGAGCTCCTCAGGGACGGTGAGTGCGGTGGTTGATTGGCCGAATACCACACAAAATTGTTGAAGGAAATGTTCCAGGGAAGATAAATGAATGCTTTGCGAGGTCCACAAAGCTTCGGCCCACTGTAAAGCCCGTCCAGTCAGGTGAGTGATAATAAAAGCGATCTTTGTGCGATCCGAGGGAAAGAGGCATGGCTGCGCCTCGAAGTAGAGAGAGCATTGGAGGAGAAAACCACTACAAGAAGCGCTATCTCCAGAGAACTGAGCAGGACGTGCAACTGGACTGGGCGTATGATTTTGAGCGTGTACCTCACTTACTACCTGTAGAAACATCAGGTAAGGTTCCGATGCCGCTGCATTTTCCTCTAGCTCCATATCTGTCATTAGGGGCTGAGCTTCTGTCACATTCTGTCAGATAACAGGCAGAGACAGGAAGTAAGTTTAAACAGGTGAGTATGTTTATTTATATTCCAGGAGCTAACACAGAGTTCGGTGCAGGTAAGTAACTCAGGTAAGTAACACAGGTAAGCAAACTCAAAGGTCCTCTTTATAGCAGGTAATAGAAGCAAACAAATAGGAGTAATACTCGGAGTGGCTCCGGGTTGTGAGGCAGGTAAGTGAATTCAAAGCCTTGGTGAGTATAGTCTTTTCAGGCTCAGGCAGGTAGACAGAAAGAGAGCAGACTTCAGAGCGTTTCTCCACAAGGGCTTAGTGGAGTAACCTTGAGCTCAGTCAAAGCATGTTTGTCCGAGGCTGAGTTATATGGGGCACTGGTGATTGAAGACAGGTGTTTAGAATTGATTGTGATCGGGTGACTTGTGTTGATTCAGGAGTGGCTGGTTGCGATGTGTTTGTGACTGATCCGGGAACAGGTGTTTGTGAAGATGTGACACAATAATTGCAAAAAACATTTTAAAAAATAATTATTATATACATAATATTGTTAAAATAATTGTTACTAAAATAATTAATTGAAATAACCAAGTAATCTCTTCTCGTTTCATGTTTTGTGTTTCATAATGTTTATTTTACACAAGTTTAATGTTAAATGAGGGATTTAGTTTTAGGGGTTTTTTTGGTTTTGCTCTAGATTCAGTTATTGCCGTTGTAGGTAATGCATTGTGTTCTTAAAGAGCTAGTTAAGTTTTCAAAATAACCATCTGCAGGGTCTGTTATCATTTCTTAATGACCTCAAATGGTTTTTTTTGAGTTTTGCCAACTAAGTCAGGGTTTACAGTGTCCAGAATAAAATGTCAAATTAGTCGGTTGGTTTAAATAAATGTGACTGAAAACATACTCCCCTGCTGTTCATGTTTTAGACACTGTCAGAGCATATGTTTGAATGTCTATGCAACTAAAAATGTACGTGTGTGTGCCACTCTCTTTTTAGAAATCACTTTTTTTTTTTATCTATACGGTCTGTCCCTAATGAGCGGAGAGGAAGGAAACGGACTGAGCGGGCAGATACCCACGACCTCTGATTAACCAGCCTCCAGCAGATTATGCTTTCTTTGATCCATGCTGAAGTGGAAACTGTCATATGAGTCCAGATCCAAAGAGGCTTAGAGTCCGGCAACAATGAAAAATACCGACCCACTTCTAGGGCCTTTCCAACAATTACAGGTCAGCTTCATGACATTCATGGATCATCTGTTCCTTTGAAAACATTAATTATTCATGCAGCTATTTTCTTCCTGCATTTCTTTTTAAGAAGCTCTTTTCAGCGCAATGCTTCTTTATGACGAAGCGGTAAAAATGAAATCAAAACAGTAGTCCGTATGACTCATGCATTAGGTTGAACGTCTTAAGTCATGTGATTCTTTGTGTGGGAAACACATCTCTTCTCCTGCAGCTCTCTCCTTTTATCACAAAGTAAATAGCTCCTATTATGGGTCATTGTGCAGCATATGATATGCAACCACACTTTTTTTTTTATTTCAGTTTTCTGCTCTAGCCAATCTCATAAACTTGGATAACAGGACCACATGCGTGCTTAACGACATAAGTCAAACATTCACTAAGCATTTCCTTCCCAGCTGCTCAGGGTCAGCACTCAATCCAAACACCAGCAGTTCCTCATCTGCTTGCATAATAACCCACACACTGATGTGTGGACTCCACATGAAAATTAAATAAATCAATTAAATAAACAGATTTTTAATTATTATTTTTATACTGATACATGGCAAACTTAATGGTGACGGAAAAAAATAGATTCCATTTGCTCATAAAATACTTGTTTTCTTGCAAAAGTATTGCATTCCCTCAAAAAAAAACCTTTGCGTTCGCTTGCAGAACATTTGCGGGCTTTGCTACGAAACGTTTGTTTTTACTTGCTAAATGTTTTTTTTTTTTCACTTTTGCAAAAGTATTTTGCTCCACAAAGAAACTGCAAAAGTGTTGCATTTCCCTGTAAAAATTTACATTTGCTTTACAAGAAACATTGTTTATACTTAAAAAAAAACAAGAAAACACAATATTTTTGCAAGTATCCCTCCAGAAACTTTGCATTTCCTTGCAAAACATTTTTTTTTCACTAAGAAACGTTTGAAAAAAATTGGATTGTGCTTCCCCCCCGAAACTTTGCATTTGCTTGCAGAACATTTGCGTTTTTCGAGAAACTTTTGCGCTTACTTGCAAATAAAATTGTTTTCGCTTTCGCATTTGTTTCTGCAGAAGTGTTGCATTTTTCTGCAAAATTTTTCATTTGCTTGCAGAACATTAGATTTTTTTTTTTTTTATTTATTTGCAAATGCGAAAGTTTTGTTTTCACTCTTACAAACTTATTGCGTTACACTGAGAAACCTTGCATTTGCTTGTAGAACATTGTTGCTTAATTGCAAAAAAAAATGTTTTTGCTTTTGCAATATTACATTATGCTAAGAAACTTTGCATTTGCTTGCAGAGCATTTGCATTTTTGCTAAGAAACGTTTGTGTTTGCTTGCAAAACATTCGCAAAAGTATTAAATAATTCTTAAAAATTGTGTTCACTCTCACAGAAGGATTGTTTGACTAAGAAACTTTAGGTTCCCAAAGGAAAGTAACTTTGCATTTGTTAGTAAAACATTTGCTGACTTTAGTTAAAGTATTGCGTTTCGCTTTCTGTGCAAAATTCCCTTCCTCACGCATGCGCGAGTCGAACTTGTCCGGACTTGTCTGGTGCAGAACTTGTTTAGTTCTGTTTACTATTACTTCATACAATTATATAGGTTTATATAGAGTTTTCATACAACATATTGTTCATCTCTGTATCTTTGATATTTCATATTATCACATGTATATTTACCATGCTCATTTGTTCTTCAACAGAAACCAGGGGATTCACTCCCGTTGACTCCCGAGAGCATCAGTGAGGTCAGGCATTGACGTCTGGGGATGATGGTGTCTAGCTCAGTGTTCATATCAAAGCTGTTCAACCCAGTTCAGTCTTTCCATACCACACTCTACAAATCATTTCTATATGTGCCTTACATTGTGCAACCTATAAAGCAAACTTTAAAACTACAAATATCTTGATGCCATGCCTCACGGGCGGATCTACCCTGTTGAAATCTGATTGGCCCCTGAAGTGCCGATCGAATGCATCGGCTCGGGTTCGTCTTTTGAATAACAACCTGCATTATAGTTTCTGTCTAAAGCATATTATGGTTGAGATAACACTGAAATGTGTTATCTTTTGGGCTAATGCTGTAAAGACACACTAGGCTTATGTTTAGATGTTGGTTATGTCAACATCAAAATAAACAGCGGAGAGAAAACAGATACCTGTATATTAGAAGCCTGCAGGTCTTAAAGGCACAGTACTAAATATGCTGCCAACAGTTATTAAAAGGTATAGTTGACGCTGAAATTAAATTTCGGTCATTATTAACTGTATTCGATTCTCTCAGATCGCGTCTTTGATAGTTCACACTGTGTAATTGTCACTCGTGTGAAATTTGCCTGTGATTTCAGGCATTTATCAGCGATTTCTCTAAACCTGTTGGCGAGTCAAAGTTGTTTGTTTTTTATTTTGTATATGATGTGTATTTGTAAAGCACACTAGCCTCAATATTAGCCTCAAAGAAAACAGTCAGAATACCATTTTAATGTATTATAAATACAGGCTTCATAGAAAGTGTTATATTCACCCCATTCAGCAATTCTCCCGTGTCTGAAGATAGTTACTTGTGTTCTCCTTAACTTTTGTGTTGTCTGCTTACCCATCATTCTCTAACTCCATCTTCAGTGTGTCATTACAGAATGCTGATAGTAAATTTTGGCCACTGCCTTTAAAAAAAACAAAAAAAAACCCTGCCATGCCTGGACACACCATCAGAAATAAAGGTGCGCAAGCTGGGGGTGGTTCTTTTGAAAAAGTACATGTTTGTCCATTTTGGTACCTTAAAAGTACATATTATTACTTAAAATGTACATATTTGAACATAATAGATACAAAAGTGTACCTTTAGAAAAGGTTCTGCCCCAGTGACAGCTTTTGTACCTTTATTTCTGAGAGCGTAGAACACAATGTAAAAGCCTTTTATAACCAATATAAAGGATATTTAGAGGTGTTGCGCCATCGTGGTCGAATCTGCAAGTTCATCTGACTCATGTTATATGAATGAACAATGTCATCAGAACATTAAATTATGGCATTCTTTCTTAAGTACTACACTACACACCCCACTAACACCTGCATTTCATCACTCCTCGACATAAGATCTGTGCTCTTCCAGACAGAGGACGAGCTCTCCCTCTGAAATCCAGAGAAGTATCAGCGGACAAGATAACGCTTGTGCACAGATGTAAGGCTGACTCCACATACGCTGCATTCCAAATCACAAGGTGCCTACATAGTGTGCACTACAGAGTGTATGTAAATCTCTTCATTGAGAACACAGACGCCCGGTTTCCTGAGACAGGATTAGGCCGTAGTTCATTTAAGTCCTTTTTATAAACATGCCTTAGAAAAAAGCATTACTGAGTGAAACCAGGAGAAAAGTTCTGTTTCAAATCATTTAAAAAAATTGCATATTAAAATTAGTGCTGTAAAACAATCACATCCAAAATAAGTGTTTCCTTACATAATATGTTTATGTATATATTAAACACATTTTGATTATTTTGAAAATATGTACATGTTAAGTACATTACATATAGGATAATAATCTCAAATGTTTCTTGAGCAGCAAATCAGCATAATATTATGATTTCTGAAGGATCATGTGACACTGAGTGGAGAAATGTCAAAAATTTAGCTGCGCATCACAGACATAAATTACAGTTTAAATATATATTGTAATAAGTGCAGCCGAGGTGAGCAGAAGAGACTTCTTAGAAAAACATCTCACATTTTTAACTGCAGTGTATATATACTTCTAGCGCTTTATAATAAAATAACCACTTTCAAGACCATACAAAGAACCTGATGTGTACTGCAGTCATTAACATCCAAGGCTCAACATGCACAGGTGAGCAAACTGAGAAGGAGCAGGAGGCTTTTTAAATAAAAAATTAAAAGATACTAGGAGAAAAGTGCAAGCACGAGAGGCTCCATGCTTTGGTGCTGTAGTGCCACTCGACGACTGCACACTTATCAGAAATGAAAGCCTCACTCATCAGCATAAAAGGTGAGCAACAGCTTCATCTGAGCAGCTTGTCTAACAAGAGATACTCCAGAATCATCAAATAAGCATCACATTTGTGTCTGATGGTAATTTCAGGCCCAGCTGCTCGCCAAACGTCTATTCCCCACGACCAGTTCAACAACGCCATCGCATTAGTATTCAATCATAACATGCGCTTCTCTCACGCATACATTTATATCAGCGTAGGAACAGCTTCTACTGTAAATGCTTTTATGGATGTGAAAATGTGTTACAAATCTTTTGAGGTTCTCAGAAATGCAACGAAAACTATTTTTAATATGCGAATGAATTAAATTAAGTGTTTAACAGCATTACATTCATTTAACATGTAGACAGTATAATGTTAGTGAAAACATACAAAAAAAGTGCTACATTTATTTACAAATGCAAAGAGCTGCACAGTTGATTTTAAAAAAACAAAAACAAAATCATGATTTGTATTTTTATTTCAATTTCACAGTTGTAAAATACAATTATTGATCGTTTTGTAGTAAAATATTACTATTAGCAATAAAACAAATTATTGAGTTAAATTTTAAAATGAAAATGAAAATCATAATACTACTAATAATTTATAATTAATTTCTATTATTATATTTTTATTAATAAAATAAAAAGACAAAGCTTTTCACACATCCATATATAAAAAAAATCTTTATCAGTAAAATCAAACAAACTTTCAATTTAATTTCTCCTCAAATCATGCTGTACATATAAATGTTGATCTAAAAATACAGACAGTGAAGTCAGTTTTCCTGTGGTTCTTCCTCACTCTGGATCAGTTTAGCCACTTTGGTTTTGATAGAAAATAAGAGCTTGGGGATTCAGGGGCGTCTTTGAAGAATTTCTTAAAGAAAACAAACAGTGCTGCTTTCTTTCTTAATGCTATCTTCATGCTACGCTTGAGCCAAAGCATCATGGGAAAGAGGAGAGAAATCTCCTTAAAGATCTGTTTCTTTTTAACAGCAATGAGATGGGGACTCTCCGGTCTGCTCAAGCACATGTATTTTCACTAGTTTCAGAACAACCTTTCAAACGAGATTAGATTTTCTCAAGAATCTTGTCTGCAACCAAAAATATGACCTCAACATTATTGCATGTCAGTTATTGACTCATTTGTGTCTGTTTTTTATTGTCTCGTCAGTTTACATTAAATAAAAATTGTTGACTTTCTGCCCCAACACTGGCTAGGAAACATCAGAAGAAATCTCTCCCAGAGTACTCACAGCTTCACAGTATTGTTATGTGGTTTCGTGCGAAAATGTCACTTTCACAGACTTATCACTTCCAGCTATTGAGACACTGAAGGGTAGAAAGTGAGTCCTCCGGGGGTGTGTCACTTCCTTCAGAATGACAAAGTACAACAAGTGGACACATGTTTTCTGAGGCAATATTGTGTGTATAACTGCTTTGGAATGAAAGGTGCATAATGACAAGTGCCAGTGTCCATCCAGATTATACAGTTCAACAGAAAACAGAATTAATAAAAAAATCAAAATGAAATTCCTTTTTTGAAATATTACTCCGATTTAAAATACATGTTTTGCATGTAAATGTCTGTTCAAATGTATTGCTGTGAAAAGCGGCTGTATTTTCAGCGTTACTCCAGTCTTCAGTGTCACATGATGCTTCAGAAATCATAATATACCGATTTACTGCTCAAGAAACATTTCTGATTATTAGCAGTGTTGAAAACAGTTGTGCTGTGCAATATTTTTGTGCAAACCATGACACATTTGATTTTTCAAGATTCGCAGATCAACAGAAAGTTCAAAAGGACAGCGTTTATGTCATGGTAACTTTAAAGTGTCACTGCTGAATAAAATGTATTTTTTTAAAACAGTCTAGTTCTTGCTTTGAACTAATGTTACATTTTTGGAAGTTGAACTAAAATTCCTCTTTCTGTCAGTCAAATTGAAAACTTGTTCAATTGGCTTCAATTACATACTCATGAACTGAGATTTGTTCTCCAACTCGTCTGACTCTTTAACCAAACAACATTAACAAAAGATACAAAGGAACAAAGAGTTCAGCTGTTCACAGAAAACTCTTGAACAAACCTATTTAATAGCTGCGATGATGTAAGAGCATTAAATATCATTTTATCTCGTTCCCAGTGTCAAACCCCCGACTGGCACAAAGAAACAGGAAGTACCACATTCTGGGTTTCAACATCACTGCATTAATCAGTGAGTCAGTCCGGACGCACCCTCATAGAAGAACACATCAAAGTCATACAGTAGCTACCTGACAACGGAAACACACTTTCCTCTCACTTATTTCAACTCTCTCCAACCCGACTCGAAAGGAAACTAGTGCGGGAAAAATTCTAAATTCAAACAAACGTCTTTTGTCGGCCGTACAGTATTACTGAAGCCGTTAACAATGGATTTAACTGCTAGACCAAGCTGAAAAAACTCAGATAGCGTGTCATACAAAAAAAGTGAGCAATGCTTGTCCATGCAAAAGATGCAATCATGCAACCGCGAGCAGAAGTGAAATCTATGACTCATGCACTCATTATAGGAACACTTGTCACCATTAGACCCATGCATCTGATTCATCATTGCAAACGTGCAAAAACAGACACATCCCTTATTTGTTGCAAAAAAACTAAAAGCTTTGATGCATCTTGCATAACTAAATGAAATGCTGCAATCATCTATTTGAATGATTGATTTGTTTGTGCAATCATAATTTTGCTTGTAAAAAAAAAAGTCCTTCTTAAAGAAATTTGAGAAACATCTATTATAATAAAATGGATTTTTTTTTTATACATTTATTAATGACAAACAAGCAAAAACAAAAGGTGTATTTGAAGCCTTTCAGACAAGGTTGGACCATCTCAATCACACAAACTCTGACCCTTTAGGTAAAGCATTTTAATGGAATAGTTCACCCAAAAATAGAAATAAGCGGAAAATGTGTTTACCCTCAGGCAATCCAAGACACAGATAAGTTTGTTTGTTTATCAGATTTGGAGAGACGCAGCTGCATTCCATCACCTCTGCAGTGAATGGGTGCCGTCAGAATGAGAGTCCAAACAGCTGATAAAAACATCACAATAATCCACAGCACTCCAGTCTATCAGTTAACATCTGGAGAAGACAGAAGATCAAACTAATCCCGCATTAAGATGTTTTAAACTTCAAACTGTTGCTTCAGATAGAAATAAGAGTTCATAATAACGTTTCCTCCAATGAAAAAATCCATCTCCTGTTGTCTCTCACATCAAAATCCTCCAACACTGGCCTATTTGTTTGAGCTGTTTTGGCTGCTTGATTGGTGCAGATTTCACTGGAGGAAGCATATTTATGGAGTACAGACTCTTATTTTAGCCTGAAAGCAACAGTTTGAATTTTTAAGAACATTTCTTGATGGATAAGTTTCATTTTATGTCTTCTCTAGATGTTAACTGATGGACTGGAGTGCTGTGGATTATTGTGATGTTTTTTTCAGACTCTCATTCTGACGGCACCCATTCACTGCAGAGACTCCATTGATATACATACATCTAACAATTCTTAAACGTGTCTAGAAAATCCTTCTTGATTTTATCTTATAATAAGTCCAAATCAAGTGAGTTTTTACTTGAAACAAGCAAGATAACCAACAGGATGAGCAATATGAAGTAAAATTATTCTGCTTACCCCACTGGCAGATTATTTTGCTTATTCTAAGCAAAAAAGTTACTTAATTTTGACTAGTTTTTTCTGAAAACAAATCTAGGCTTGAAAAAAACAAAACGTTTTTGCAGTGTGACGAAAAACTCAACATCTTGGATGGCCTGAGGGTGAGCACATGTTAATTTTTGGGTGAACCGTGTCTTTAACACTAGGTGTAAACAGAGCCACAAATCTGCAGTTCGCCTCTCGGGTTGAACATGTGCTGCACATACGTGTGTGTGTGTGTGTGCGCGTGCAGCAATACACAGAGAAGACTGACAGGATATAAAAAAGGTTAAAGGTTGTGCTGATACTAATGCTGCAATTTCTTCAATGTAGCTAGAAAATTAAGTCCCAACTTCAGGACTAGCTTTTTCCACTCATCATTCTGGAAAAATCAGATACATGACTTCGGGATCAGAGATGTTTATCGCATGTTGCAACTGTACTTGTCTGAAGGAGATGCAATAATCTAAACCATCTTAGCGAAAAACATTGAACCACTCTCGGTCTCTTACGCTGGCTCTGCTCCAACCGAAAACAGCTTAAGGTGAGTCAGACTTCATGAACATGCCCTACATTCACTGGCCTGTGAACAAACCATGTATTCTCTTGCTATCTGCACTCAATAGTGTTGAATCAAGGCAACCTGTCAAAACAGAAATGCTCTGACTTACATAGGATGATGCATTTTTGAAGAGAAACAGGATATTCAAAGAGGAAAACATAGCAAGGAACTTGTTGACTTCGAATATTGCCTAATTTTAGACATTCCCAAGAGACTCCCCATCGGCGCTCAGAAGTGCAGGTTTGATTTATTGGTGGTAAAGACCACTGCAAGCTTGAAGATTCACCAATCTGTTGAACATGAAAGAAGACCTTAAAAAGACCCCAAAGTGCTGTTGTGCTCCGTTGACAGTCTCCAGTGGGAAGAAGTATTTGCATGGGTAGCGCTGCCAAAGATCAGGTCATGCTGCTCTGCTGTGAGAAATAGAAGCTGAGGCAGACTTCATGTAAACCAGATGTCACGTCGCTGAAGAACTACGCTCCGCTCTTACACACTTTCTTCTAGCCCAGTACAAAGACTTACTGCAGACGCGTGCTTTGCGACACAAACTATACGAGACTATTAAAAAACAACGTGGGGCTAAAAAGCTCATTCAGTTTAATTGTTTTCAATGGACACGAGTGCTTGGTTCTTCAGCAAAATAGAAACAAAATAGAAACAATTCTTTTCCCGTTTTGTTATTGTAGAGAAACAGAAAACTTTTCCCATTAAGAGCTTTTAACTTCACAGCTAATATTTTAAGCCAAGTCTAAAATTAAGCATTGCAAAAGAGCACAGATAAACGCGGTTTGACCAAAAATGGGAATTTATTTAAAAGCCTTGAGATATATCAGAGCACTTCGCCTGGAGATCTAAACACTGTTAAGCTTGTTACTGCAACAGATTCTCTGAAACGGTCTGCCACAGGCAAAGAGGACAAAGGGAAGCAAAGATATACAAGTAATAGTCTTGCAAGGTGAGCCACTGTGGCTGCTGAAGATACATCGCAATGCACATAAGAGAAAAGATGAATTTACTGCCTACAGATTCCAAACTTTATTGGTTTTCAGATCCAATATTTAGGACTCATTGTCATTTTGCAACATGGTTTCAAACCCCCTACCCATCTAGACTGCGAAAAAGGTGGCTTACTGCAAAAAGAAATGCATGCATTTGAGTTGAATGTGGCAAAAACAAGAAGTCTGCCTTTTGCTGCCTGTCAGTTTCATTGGCCAAATAATAGAAAGAGCAGGGCTCTAAAAGACACAGCTGAACTGCTTTATAGGAGGAGCTTTATAAACTCCAGATTCCTGAGAGGTTAGGTAACTGTTACAAAGAGAGCTCCCCTTTGGGCTGGCCAACACAAACATCTACAAATTTGGTGTTTTGGTTTCTCAATATTTTAGTATGGCCACAGTTTGATAAAAAAAAGCATGCATTTGTTTTTAAAGTGCAGTTTTAAATGCGATCTAATAATGCAATTTCACTAGTTCGCATTCCTGATCTTTGCAAAGCTACTTCCAAAAAAAACCCCAAGCACTTTCACAACACCTTGGTATTTCCTGGTACTTCAGATTAATGCCACTTTAATTTACCCGGAGCATTTAACACATCTTGACAACAGGTTGCACTTCAGAAAGTCTCGTTGGCACATTATTTTGTCATTAAAACATGCACTTGCTATTTTTCCAATCGGTTGATAATGACAGCTTCAGTGCATATCCATTTCACCAATTCGCACTTCTTCATTAAATTAAATAAGCAAATTTGGAATAATTAATAGGCTAGTGGGTGATAATACTAATGAGCGTCAATGGGTACAGTCTGTGCTGACACTCAGCGTGCTCTTCCCAAAACTATATCCTAATCCCGTTTTGCTTTTTACTGCATTGCATTATTTTCATGTTTTCCAGTGGTATTTAGTGTAAAGTTCAATGGTTTGAGGATAATGCATTTATTAAAGTCAGGATCAGCAGCTAAACCACTGTATGAGTTCAATATCTTCAGTTGTCTTTGGGGTTTGTATTTTATATCTGTATTGGATTGTGCAGCGGAGGAAAGCGGACATTCCATGAAGACTTCCCAGCTGTCTGCTGCTGAAACCCTGAGGCTGGCAAGAGTCACGCCAAGTCATCTGTCTTCATCCTACCAGTGCTGTCTTCTGTCCTCCTGTACACACTCTCTACGTGTCTGATCTTCAATCAACCAAACAGTGTCCATGTCGCAGCCTTCTCGGACGCACTTCACTGGTTATCTTCAGCGGAGTGCATTAAATTCAAGGCTTTGACGTCATGCTGTCACTGAACAGCGCACTCCTACCTCAACACGCTCCTACAGGTCTATATTTCTTCCCATCCTCTATATAGTCAGTAAGCAAGTGTCACTTGGTGGTTTCCTTAAAACAATGTACAAAGTCCCTTTCCAGAACCTTCATCGTCTCTGTTGTTCTGTGGTGGATCAAACACCTCTGAGACCATCACAACCTTCAAGAAATTTTCCATTAATAGTGTTTGTTATTGCTTTTCTCTATTTGCGTATTATATTTCAGCTATTGTTTCTATGCAAGCATACTTTGCAGTAGTGCAATTAGCACTGGCTCCCGTAGGATAAATTGATTGTGAAATGAACGACTAAACTCTTTCCAACTATTTGGAATTAGAATGCATGGTACAGTGATCCAGAAATCACCATAAAGTGGCGATGTCAATGCTGAAACTTGGATGCATGCTTTATGCATATATACTGTATACTGCCAAGCCTGTTAACATTAAAGATATGAAACAGCTGCTCAGTTAAAACAACCCCATTTTATGAAAGTGTGTAAAAATACTCCTGGTATTGATGCACAAAAATGGACTTTGGCGTATGCTCTACGCAATGGGTAGGATTAGGATTGAGGGCTAGATGCGTATCACATGCACGTGAAAACGGCGTACTATATATACGCCAAAGTCCATTTTTGTGCATCAATTTTTTTTCTGGCGTACTATTTATGCACATTTCACAACTATATTACACATTCGCATATCTGGGGGAAAAAAAACACACACACACACACCACATGAAAAAGCTGTGAAAAACAGTCTAATCATAATTTTCTTTTAGAAATATATATGAATTCAATCATGCTATTTATGTGCATACAGAAGTATGCTGTAGTTTTAATATCAACAATGCATGCAAAAAAACACTCATACTCGAGAAAAGACAGGACAACCTGGATGGCCTGACCAGACACGCCTCACGATTTGTCATTTGCAAACTTCTATTCAAAATCTGTTCAAGAGAATGACGCCAAACAGCATCCATATCAAAGTTTATTTTGAAATCTTCCATGCAGACTGTATTTTTTATAGCCTTACCTCAAATTTACTGATATTGTGCGACACAGCATCCGACTGAGGCAGCTTTCTTTGGAGCCACTTTCTCGGTGAGAAGATATTGCTAGAACTAGAGAGGTGTAGAGATAAATCCCTGGACGCGCTGCGTTTACCGCTTCTGTAGTCAACCTGAAAACTGGAGATCGACGACGCGTCTGAAGACGCGGATAAACTCGACGTAGAGAGACGCGGTTTGAGTCTGGGGTCAAGGCTCAGGCTTTCTGAGGCGCTTTGGCTGTTGGTAAATCCAGCTGTGGAGCTCGGGCTCCGGCAGAACGCCCGGTGACCGCTGGCGTCTCCAGGCGTCGCGCAGTTTCTGATCAGCGCAGAATCCAAACTGCGAGTCTGGTGCAGTTTCCTCTTTGCGAGGGTTTTAGAGCCCGATGAGGAACATGAGAAGACGCTGTTTAGCAAGCCTTGCGCGGACATCCCTGCGATACGATACACAGACTGACGCCCCAAACACAAACCCCATGTAAACGCGACTGGCTGAACAGCTGCTGATGCTCCTCTTTCAACAAGAAAACAGCGAAAATGTAGTGTTTATTACCAAATTACATTCTCTTATCCATCTCTGCTGTATTTGTCAGCGGGGATGTTTCCACTATTCAAGTCAAAGCGCGCATCAGTAAAGTTTCTCAACTACATCTCTGAACGATCCCACCCTCTTCTTCCGCCCAGCCTCAGTGTGTCTGAGCAACTGAGCAAAACCTTCACACATCCCACTGATTGACGTTTCAAGACTTTCAGTAGAATGTAAAATAATTATAACATTTCTTTAAACTATGGTCTGTGTCCTTGTACTCAATGAACAAAAATAAAAGAATACAACCAGCTCTAAAACCTACCCCCAAAGATTCTTAAATTCACATTTTACCCCTATGGTTTCAGGAACCTATAACCACAAACCCACTAACACCTACCCCTAACCCAGGATACCTAGACCCAGAACCCTAGAACCTAGAACCCTAATACCTAAAAACCTAATCATATATATCATTTTATACGGATTAAAATCATCAACCCTAACCTAACCCTAAAACCTACCCCATTTTGACGTCTTGATCAGTTTGCGCACGTCCACTAGGCCTATGCATTTCTAAAACATATATGTTTGTAAAATATGTGTAGTAGTCCATTTAAATATATTAAATTGATACATAATGACAATATTTAAGTTTTTTTTAATAGAACATGACGTACTACGCGCACAGACCCCTTATATCATTGGTCTCAAACTCAATTTCTGGAGGGCAATATCTCTGCCCAGAACAACCCTAACCAAACACACCTGATCCAGCTAATCAAGCTCTTCAGGACTGCTAAAAACTCCCTAAACTGTGGCCCTCCAGGAATTTAGTTTTATATATATATATAGCCTGTTTACAGACCTCTCATTTGCATATATCAAATAAATAGTAAGGTGCAAGCCTTTTACTTTGCAGAGCTAAATTCTAACTTTTCACACTACAAATCGTTTGTAGTGTGAAATTAATTTTCTTTACAGAAAATTAATGTTTCTACAGTGTATTTAGTGAACACTGCTAACATAAGTCAGTGTGTTATATGGCATCTTCTCAACTTGATGGAGAAAATAAATGTTGATTATTTGTTACGTTAAAATGTACTTTTATATTTCAGTTGTGTTTGCATTCATTACACGCAAATATAAAGGTTGAAGCAGAAACATAAGCATGCCTCAGTGGCACAATTATTGACTGTTGAATTGATTAAGTAATGCTTCTTCCTGTCACTCCATCTGAACTTTCAATTTGTGAATGAAAGGAAGCCAATTCTTCTGAATTGTTTCCAGCCTGTAAGTCACTAACAGAGTAATGTTGACTGTTTTGCTTGTTCACCACAACATGATCTCCAGAGAATTCAGTTTCAGAAAATATAACCTTTGGTCACAGTTCTTCACTTCCACACCCAAACACTGCTTCATTTATACTCAGAGCATGACAGCAATCAGTCCCCAAGGGCTGTGCGCATGTATATAAACCATTTCCCCCTTCAGAATATGGCAATCCATCTTAATTTGAATATCATAACACCACATGACTTCATAAAGGCTCAGATCATTCTTCGCAATTGAGAAATAGTATGGATGTGACTGCTGGGGAAGGTTAAAAACTCCACAGACATAATAAAAGCCATCAAATCTCCCCAAAGAGACATGCCTTTGCGTTAGATCTGCAACATATTATTTCAGAGTTTACATGATACCCTCAGAGCTTCCCGACATGGGGTTATTATCTCATTTTAGCACAGGAAAAAGGATCTCCAAAGACTCTTTTAAGGTCTGCGAATGTAAACAAATAAGGGTGTAACCGAGAGCATTTCAGAAGGATGTATAAGAACACATTATTTAAAAGATGTTGTTTTGCATGCATATGGGCTGATTATGTGCCGATTGCTTAAAAATCGATTTCAAGTTGTTAAGCCAGAGAAAAGAAAGAATGAAGATATATTGGTACACAAACAAGATTATTTATTTGCTCTAATACAGGCCAAACTCTCTATAGCCATAAAAAATTAGAGGCAAGCACTGCATTTTAATCATGATCCAAACGAATCGCTACTATGAAGAATCGGGCTCCAAATGAATCACTAGTTTGCAGACTTGGGTATCATATGAATGTCTACTGTGCAGTCTCGGTTCATCACATGAATCACTGCTAAGAAGTATCTGGCTCCAAACGAATCACTCCTGTGCAGACTTAGGCTCTAAATGAATCGCTACTTTGCAGACTTGTCAGGGTGTCAGATGAATTGCTACTGCACAGTCTTAGTCATCAAATGAATAGAGTTAAGTCACTGTTGTTTATATAGAGTTTTTTACAATGCAGATTGTGTCAAAGCAGCTTTACAGTACCAAAAAAGGGACATAATGTGTTGAAATAGTGTGGCAGGAAAGAACAGCAGTTTAAATCTATGTTGCAACAAAGTCAAGATTGTGCAGAGGACTCATCTGGATCTGTTGGTCTTGTCCTGATGGATCTGTCGGGCTTCGTGTGAATCACTGCTGCACAGACTCAGGCTCTAAATAACTCACTACTTTAAAGAATCTGACTCTAAATGAATCACTACTTTGAAGAATCTGGCTCTAAATGAATCACTACTTTGAAGAATCTGGCTC
>JAUMHI010000049.1:6678017-6694701 GCA_032359435.1 Enteromius unitaeniatus
CATCTAGGTAACTTGCTGTCTAGAGATACACTAGGTAAGATGGTGCGTGCCAACCTATGTATCCCTTTTGTTTAGATAGTGTAGCCAGTTAGAATGTTTTTGCTCGTCAGATGTATTTCTTCTTTTTCCTTCTTTTTTTTTGTGTTCTAGATCAGACTGAATTGGCGGGGGATTGTTATTAGTTAGACTGGGTTTTTGGTTTGTTTTCAGCCGCACCCATAGCCAGTCTTTCTATCAGTGTCTGACTTAAAATCATTATTTTCAACTGTAAATATTTCCATTGACACCACTTCTCTATGTAAATAAACACTTTGTATTGCAGAAAGTACTTAGTTTGTCATCACTTTGGTTACAGTCTGTGCTGGTATTTCAATTCTCTCAATGTCTCACAAATTTAAGTGTGCGACCTGTATACCCCTAGACCACCAAGGGTCGTAACACAGTGTTTCATATCGGTCGATATCGATATTTATATTTTTATGACCCATTCACGCTGGTCTGCTGCTTGTGTGGTGCTGCAGCTACAGTACAGATGTTGTTGCTTGAATATGACTGCGCTTCAAAGGGTGAGCGCGGCTAAGGTGGGACATCAAGTTCGTGCTATTACCAGTTTTGGCGAGGATGATGGTCTTGCATAATTTGCAGACGACATTTGTCTGACTACAATCAGACTTAAAATATCCAAAAAACTTCCATACTGGTGAGCTGACTTTTTCAGTCGCTGCATTGCTAGGTTACTAGAGAGCGAGTGCCTTTGTTAATGCAACCAAACTAGCTTTGCAACCTCTGTTTTCTATTGATGGGAAGTTCGGATCATCTTACAGACTCGTTCATTTGAGTCTCGTTCAGCAAAATGAATGATTTTTTTTCCCGAGTCATTTAAAAAATATATAAATAAAATGTTTTTTCCCCAAAACTAGTAATCCTAGTAGATACGTACAATACAATACTGTAATGCTATAAGGAATAAAAAAAAGATTAATTCATTGTTTACTCTTCAGTCTATGATTAGCTCACCTCACCTCTTATCTGAAAAGTATTTTTGGGTCGTTCGTACATAGCGTGACGTGATAGCCCCATAACCCTATCAAATGCAGTCAGAGGCGGAAAGAGAATTGATTAGGTCATCTGTCGAGTCTTTCGAGTCGTACATTCTTTTGGCTTATGGGTCTTGTCACGTCATGTGATGAACGAACGACTCAAATCCAAAGACTCGAAACAACAGGTAAACTAATTCCAGTACGACTGAACGAATCACTCCCCGAGATGACTCGTTCTTCCCAAGTCACATTAAAGATTCGTTCAAGAACGACCCATCACTACTGTTTTCTTCCGACGAAGAATAAAAAACTATTGAACGTTTTATCTAACACATTTTTTATTAATATCGATCATGATCGCAATACATATCGTTATCATTTAGTCGCCCAGCCCTAGTTTAGATGCAAAAGCCTGCAAAAAGGACAACAATACTTCAGGTACTTTCACTGCTTTAATGCTAGCTTCAAGTCATTCATACTTACATAAAAAACCTACACATATATTAGCCAGCAAGAAATGCTCATTTAAAGAAAATGTCAACGTGCCTCTAAACTCTTCAATTGATTTTTGCAACTATGTCTCCGTTAACGTAATTTGGGATACTGCATAAAAATGCTGAATGTAAATGTCAAGATACGCTTAAAATGTTTGTAAAATGCACATACAAAATGCTGGAAGAAAATTAGCATAAACTAGGATGAAAATGCATTTACAGAATAAATGACTGATACCTGATGTAATTATTTTAAAAACATGGGATGAAAATGTTAATTGTTTAACAGGTTTTTAAATGCGATTACACCTTCACTTCAATATTTCCTTTTTTTTTTAATTTGCAAAGGTGTGATTAGACATTCTAGCGCAAACCGCTCAAATTGAAAATCTGAACATTGGCGAAAACTTGCGCCGCGTCAACCAATCAGCAGCTTGCTCTAGTAGTGACGTGATTACAGCAAGTGGAGGTAGATTTCCGAAACTATAGAGGACAAAATCATCACCGCTGTATGTGTATGAGCTGTGCAACACATCGTACATTAATAGAAGAGGAAATAAATACTAGATTCATTAAACCAAAGTTTGTCCATTAGATTGGCTCAAAAAGTGTCCTATTATGCACGAATAGCGCAATTTATTCACTATAATCACGTGTTTTAGAAGCTGTATTAAAACACGGCAGCAGCATTTGTGCTTTTCAGCAAGCGTCAGTTACAGTGGAGTGTGTGTGTGTGTGTGTGTGTGTTATTAGCGGGGTTCCCCAGCTGGACCATGCACCTCTGATGAAGCTCTCAAATAACAGGGTGAATGTGTGTGGTGTCTGTAGCTCTGTAATCACTGTCAGCTTCACAGCCGCTCTCTGCAGGGCCTCCAAAGATGCCTTTGAATATCATGCTTGAAGATTGAAATGCAGATATTATGTAATACAAGGCTTTATTTAAAGTCTTTTATTTTAAATTGATCATTTTAGAAAGCGAGGCACTGTTTTCAAATGTAGTGTGCTGCCTGTGTAGGCATCATTTTTAAGACATCATGGACTTGTTCCAGACATGAAGGCTGTTCCAAATAGTAGGCAGCATAATTATACCTAATTTCTTGCCAAAAAAAAGAAAAGCAGCATTACGCGTGTGCTTTATGGTAAAGGCAGTCCCAGAATGAATATTTGACGATATGGGATCTCTAAGTTCCCTAAGTAGGTAGCTCACTAGGATTTGGTCCAAGCAGCATAGATTATAAATCAGGTTTTATAGTTTCCAGTATATTTTAATGGTATGCATGAGTTTTTCTTCTGGTTTATTTTAAGTTGAAGTTATTTTCACCCGTGTTTCAGTGATGTGCTCGTCCCTGACGGTCGGGTGTCATTAGCACTCAAGTGAAGTACACTAGTCTCCAGACGCGTCTGTGAAGTGTTCTCGAAGCGGAGCTGCATATTACCTGACAACAACCCATTATCAGCAGCACGGCCGAGTCCTGTCCCGCCCGATCGTCCTGACCGTCTCCGTCTCCTCTGAGATGTTTCCATCTGTCTGTGGGTTACATCATCTCTGCATGCTGCTGTATAATCTGCCTCTGCTTTGCTAAATGAGTTACTTCAAGCTAGAGATGGTGTCTCGAGCGACTCGACAGCTAAATCACTGTCATTATATTGAACAAATCTGTCCGTGCCGCTTCGAGAGGCTGTTTTTTGACAAGACTATTTTATTCCGGTCTCATTTTAAAATGTAATCCACAGTATAAGAGTTATCTAGCGGCTGACAGTGCTTTCTAGCATTAGATCATTTCATATTTCACTAAAATTCAATGCATTCTTTTTTTAAGCATGTTTGGTTAATTTTAATTCATAAAATGTTAGCAATTTATTAAAGTAGCAACAATACACCTCTATAAAATATTTTACCTTTTTATAAAATTTCCTAATTTTTTATTGTTTTATTTAATTCTGCCCTGAGAAAGTTTTATTTTTCCCAAATTCTGTGTTTAATATTTGTCATTAATAAACATTTAAATGGTTTAATTACAAAGGCATGCCTAATCCATTAAATTCTTAACATTTTACAAAGTTAAATAAGATAATACAAATATTGTCCCTTACATTTTTCCTCTAATTTGTTTCATTTTTCTCATGTATCTAATTGTCTAATTGATGTAAATCAGGAAACTTAACACCAATTTATTACAAGTTTAAGCAAAATATTTTTAAAATTTTTCCCATATTCTGTGTTTTCAGTTTTTATTTTTCTAATTAAATGTTTAATGGTTTAATTATAAAAGCTTACTTAATAATTTAAATTCGTTCAAACTTTTTTTATTATAATTGTTTTTTATGATAGAATTTTTCTAGATTTGATTTGGAACTGATGTATTATTGTCATTAAGTCGTAAACCATTAACAAATGAATGAATCTTTTAAAATCTAATCAAATGGAAATGTAACAGTTCTTTTCATCACAGCATGTTAGTGTGTGTGTCCATTCAGTGGAATAGAGACCTGACTGGAGAAACATACGTTCCTGCACTAGACTGAATTATTGATGCTGTGCATACATGAGTGATCAGGTTCATGTGCTGGAATCCTGCTTCTGTGCGGCCAAACAAAAAGATGAAGTAATTACAGCCAGACACAGGCCAAGAAATTAAACATTTATACTTGTATAATGGCGTTATTGTCCAGGAGGAAACTGTTGTAATAATGGCTTAAGTGTAAAGAAGGAGAGTTTTAAAGGCTTTTTTTGTGTACATATTGTGGGAATAGAAAATCATGTCACTGTATGCTATAACTATATTATGTAAGCGTATTTATATTGGCATTATGTCAACCACTCCAGGCTCTAGTCGTTACCTCCGTCTGCTGAAAAATCCATATCTGTCTGTAAATGAGCTCAGTGAATGTTTGAGGGGATTTTGATGTGTGTTTCAGCTAAAACAATGGGAACATTTCACTACTTCTCATCATTTTCTGGTGGATTCTGTGATATCCTGAAACGGTTCCCCACATAATTTTGTAATATAATGTAAATATGGAATATGTATGTTTTTGAAAGAAGTCTCTTCTGCTCACCAGGGCTGCATTTATTACTGTAGCAGAATGTGAAATATTATTCCGATTTAAAATGGCTGTTTTCTGAGTGAATATGCTGTAAAATCGAATATATTTCTGTTGAATTTTCAGCATCATTCAGTCTTCAGTGTCACATGATCCTTCAGAAATCATTCTAATGTACTGATTTGCTATGCTGGTTTATATTTTTGTGGAAATCACTCACAGATAAATAGAAAGTTCAAAAGAACAGCATTTATTTGAAATAGAAATTTATGCATGTCACTTCTGACTTTATGATCCATTTAATGTCCATGATAAATATAATAATTTTTTTTCATGTCATTACTGTATTTTATTTTATTTTTTTATCAAACAAATGCAGTCTTGGTGAGCTGAAGCACTTTTATTATTATTATTTTTTACATAAAACAGTAAAAAAAAATGTATAATTAATATAATCATTTTGGAGAGTTGAGGGATCCTTAATTTTAAATATTCTCTTGTGTAGTGCAATTATCTAAATGCACTGTAAAATATGCTTAAGTGCTGATGTATGTTTGGTATTTTTTTTCCATTTAGTGAAGATTGTGTTTAACTGAGGGCTTCAGTGTCTTGTACTAGATATTTGTGAAGATGTTGCCCTGCTAAAGCTTCTTTTGTTAGTAGTTTGACTAGTTCTGCTGTCGATCTTGAGATAATGAGCAGCTAGTGAAGCTTTGGTTCTCTGGACAGCTTCTCTGTTGGAATCACGCTGACTGATAGACGTCAGGCCACTAATTACTAGATATTGGTTTGAATGATGTTCTCTTCTCAGACAGCCAGACGCTTGTGCTGCCATGGCAACAGATCCATCTTTACCAGCTTTATTTGCATATTGTGATACATCAGTTATTTCAGTTCTGCGAATCCTGAAGATGACCTGCTCTTATCATAAAAGAGACGACTGTGAAAAATGAGAGGATAGTGAAATATATATCTGTATGATAAAACTCATAAGGTCATCAGTTAAAGAAAGTTATTTTCCAAATTAACTCGTATTTTTACATCAGTGCTTGTAGTTATATGTTGATACAATAGCATTTGTTAATATTTCTTTTTTTTTCAATTCCAGTTTTCATTTACGTCTAACCTTTAGTCACTTTAGGTTATGTCCGATAAGTCAGATTTAGTAATTTTAGTGTTTAAAATTATTTTTGAAAAGTGCAAAGGCAAAATGTCAAATTGTTTAAGTTGATGTACTAATGATTTTATTGTTTATTTAAATTTTTTTAATTACCAAAAGTGAATTATGACATATAAATGCTGCTTCATATTGAGTAACATTATAATTCTTTTTTTATTATCAGTCTTTTTTTATATATTTTATATATATATATATATATATATACATATATATACACACACACACTAAAATTAAGAAATTAATGATGATAAAATTAGAATTAAAATAGAAAATAGATGATTAAAAATAGAATTATTTAAATAAAAAATGCATAGAATATTGTGTGTGTATATGTATATATATATATATATTCTATGTATTATAATAATTTATTTATTGATTCATTCATACACAAAGTTAAACAAAGTGAAAATGAGAAATGATTTCTTGACTGAGCTTGATTAAAATAAAATAGATTTGTTTATTTGAATAACTTTTATGTTTAGTTTTTTTTACTTGTACTGCAATAACCCCGATACAGATACTTTGAATTCTGATTAAATTCCTGATAGATTTGTTTGAAGCTGCTGTGAAATGTCCATGTTCATTAAATGTTCCTTTTTTACTCACCTGTTTTTGTCACAATGCAAATGCAGCCACTGCTAGCTGTGCACATCTATTGTTTTGGATATAATCCTATAGTCTGCAGATCATCACTAGGGGAAGTGTTTTTAATCACAGTACAGTTTTCAGCTCATAAGAATCAGAAGTTTCATACTTCTGTACAGTAAGCTGTAACGTACGCTGCTGTTAAACATGAATAATCCACGGTATTTGAACACTTGCTGTGCTTAGTGCTCTTCATGAATTGTGCAGCTGATGTTCCCTCAGTAGTGTGCGACGGCTCTTGGCTACGGCGTGGTGATCATTTATTGATGGCTCTCTGAGAGGCTTGTGTTTCTCTGTCCGGTTCGGTTACTGACCAAAATCCCCATCATGAAACCGAGTTAACGACCAAACATCGGTGAGAAAACACAGTTAATGAAGCTGCTGTTGGAGAAAATGGACAAGTGTTTTGAGCGTCTGTGTTTCCGTACTGAAGACCCGGCGTTTAACATTGTGAGTTGATGGTTTTGTTTGCTTTCTAAACATGAAACTGATGACTGCGTATCTATTGCTAATTAAAATCTTTTCATCTGTTTTAATATCTGTGCTGTATGTGACACATCTGCTTAATTACATTTACAGAGTGTTGCATGGAAGCAAAGCATTGCATAAAGTCCATGTTTAAAAGTGACTTCTCAACGTTTAAAGAGACATAACATCGCCCTGCATCATGCAATACTCGATGCTTACTACTTTTGTGCTTCTGATCTCAAAACTAATCTGTAAAATATATTCACACACACTGATTATTTTTATTAATGTGTAGTACGTTTTAAATTTCAAATAAATTATGAGCGCTAAAAGATTTTCTGAATTTGTAACTCTTGCTTTAAACCTTTACAAATGTTAGATCGGAACATGTTAAGGTCACCACTGCATCTTTCTGAGAGGGCAAAAAAGACTGGTATATAATTTGTTTATAGTTATTTTCAAATGTACAGTTTTCTGTTATTGCAGAAGAACTGCATTGTTGTTTATTTAATTCTAACAAATATGTATTATTTTATGCATAATCATATTCTTCAAAAACAAAAATTATACTCTACATCATCAAATCAAGGCCTTTTTTTTGGAAATCAACAATTATTTTCATGTCTTTTCAAACCTTTTTTCCTGCAATGAAAAGAATAGCAGAATGTATTTCTCATACAAAGGAAAATATCATTTTCTTCTGAAGTCATAAAGTAGCTTTTTTTAATAAGCATCTTAAAACATGTCACACCAGTTTTGTAATGAGCATTTGGTGGGAGAATGTTTAATTGTCCTGAGAATGAAGATTTTAATGGTCCTAAAAATAGGCTTCACAGGGACTACCGGTGATCAGGTCAGAATCTGAACCTGTAGGATTTACATTAAAACATCTCCAATATACATAAACCAAAGCCTTTTACTCATTTTTATTTGTTTTACCTCATCATAGTTGTTTATGCTGTTGTCTTTTTGTTGATTAAATAAAAAAAAAGATAAAATGGTATGATTTTGATGATAATACTTGCTGCTTCAGTAAGACTGTCATGCATTTTACTTGTTTCAGATCCATTCCACAATGAGCTGACTCTGCTTTTTTTTTTTTTGCTGCTGAATAATTTTATTCTCAGAAAAATAAACGAGGCATAGCCACCGGCAATGTTTTAAATGAAGATCCTTGCAAAATGAGTTATCTTATGTTAGAAGAGATGCTATAAGGAATATAATATAAAAAATAACATTTATATTTTTGAAATGTGTACATAATTATTTTGAACACATTGTAATACAATATTTGTAATATATGTTTTTTCATTATATATTTTACTACTTTAATTAAAAGTGTTCAAATAGAGACCCAACGTGACCCACAGAAAGGCAATGGCTTGTTTGTCTGGTAAGAAACAACTTTGACAACATGCAGACAGCTCTTCGTCACGCAAAAAAAGACACCGAGGAGGTTAAGCTAGTAGTGGACTCACTCCAGGAAAAGTTGGTGATCGAAGATTAAAGCCGCCAGTCCAATATTCGTCTGGTGGGGCTGAAAGAGCGTGTAGAAGGAGATGACCCACTAGGATTTATACAAGATCATCTCCCTAAATGGATTCCCTCTCTTGCTGGCAAGGTAATGGAGATTGAAAGAGCGCACCGTATTTACAACGGTGAACATTCGAAATCAACCCCTCGCACATTTATTTTCAAGATGCTGCGTTATCGAGATTGAAACGCAATCCTGAATGGAGCCTGTGCTATTGTACAAATTCTTCACATGGGAGCGCCGCTGCTTTGCTTCCCGGACTATATCATCCACACAGTGTTTAAGAGGAGAGCGATGGCATCGGCGAGGAAGAAGCTAACTCAACAAGGAATATTGTCCTTCCTGCTCTACCCTGCAGTGGTGAAAGTTACTCACCGAGGAAAGATCTCTCTTCTTGAGACACTGGCAGAGGTTGAAAGGTTTGCTGTCAAATTGGATTCTGCCACAAAATCTTCTCAGAATGAAGATGAACGAGGATGAATCTGCAATTCCCATGGAGGACATTGCTGAGAAAATTGTCTTTTCATTCGAAAAATGACCAGGTCAGGTGGTGACAGACGAGCCGAACGACTAGGTTGGCCACCGATCCATAGACTTAGACGTTAGGGCTCGCAAAACCGCTAACTCGATGTCTGGGGGCAACTGTGTCTTCAAGTCAGGCTACCAAAATCCATCTCAACCCTGCCTGTCGGGCTATCACATAGAATATATATAAAATATATTTAAATGCTTTTGCATTCTTTCACAAATGTTTGGGTAATTCTGTATTTTCGGGCATCGGGAAGCCACTGTCAATTAAGTTAAGTGTTGAAATCACGTTTGAATTTGCGTTTGTTTTTTTACTTTCACTTTGTGATCGCGTGAATTGTGTATTGACCGTTTCATAGGGCATGGATCGAAGTTAACTAGTCTGTTGTGTTTGTTTATCGGACTGGTTACAAACGCAGCTAATGAAGAGTAATGAAGTTGGACTCTCAGGTTTTTGTGGGATCTGTTTCCCATACATTTATTTATTTGTAGCGACCTGCCGCTCTATCAAAGTTTTCCGAAAAGGCTTTGTCGAAAAAACATGAGCATGTAATGCATGTATAAAAGTCAAAAATATATCACTGTATTTTCTGAAGGAAGACTGTCTTTAGTAAATGCCATTTTCATTTCATCCTGCATGTAAGATAGCGTTTGTGGGCCGGTTGCACCAGCTGGACGTACGCCCCGTCATAAGACTTGTCTGGACGTAAAATGCTCTTTAAGCCATGCGTAGAGTTTATACCCGTTGCACCATTTCGCCGTAGTGCTATGTCTGAGACTAAATCTTAACGTCTATATATAACCAGTATACTGTTAGACATATGGGCACAGTATGTACTCAACCTCAGGATGTAAATAGATTATTTGAATATTACTGGAAACATCTGTATACTTCCGAATCAAATGCTGACCCAACAAATTTTTATTTATTTCTAAAACATTTAAATCTTCACAAATTAAACGATTTTCAACATGAAATAAAGGATAGCCCCGTTGACAGTTGAAGAATTAAAAAGTGACCTGCATTCCATGAGTAGTAATAAAGCTCCGAGATTAGACGGGATTCCCCCAGAGTTATTGAAGACACTATGGGACTTTATAGCACCTTTCATTCTTAATTCTTTTAATTTTGCATTAGAAAAAGGTGCTTTACACAGGGACCAAACTACAGCCGTAATAGCTTTGTTGTTGAAGAAAGAGAAGGACCCACTCGAGTGCTCTAGCTACAGATCAATTAGCCTTCTATCAACAGATTTAAAGTTGATGGCAAAGGTCTTGGCTTGAAGATTGGATCGATGTATAGGAGACTTGATTAATTATGATCAATCAGGTTTTCTAAAGGGGAGATTAGCTGCAGACAATATGCGTAGGCTTCTTCATATTATTCAGCAAGCAGATTTGTACACGGCTTCCTCTGCAATCCTTTCTTTGGATGCAAAGAAAGCATTCGACAGAATCAGGTGGAACTTTTTATGGGCTGTCCTAAAACATTTTGGGTTTGTTTTTTTCTCTCTACAAGTCTACAAGCAGTTAAAATCTGTTCTGAACGCTAGCCAGAGTAGTCACTGGTTCGCCTTGCCCACCATTTACAGTTATTCAGTTAACAGACGCTTTTATCCAAAGCGACTTACAGGTGGGACCATGATTTCTATCAGTGAACTGTTTAATTTTTCCCTCATTGTCTCGCTTTTCCAAATGGAACTATCAGTCTCTTTTTGATAAGATTAAGAATGATCTTCTGTGTTGGTCTCCACTGTTTAGCTTTTTATAGAAGGATAGCCACTATTAAGATGAATATACTTCCGAGACTCAGTTTTCTTATTTTCAGTGTTACCTCTTGCACCACCTATTGACTTTTCTAAAGAACTCAATACAGTAGTATCAACATTTTTGTGGGAAAGTAAACGGCCCAGTATTCGTCTTAAATCTATGCAATATATGTCCTATTATTTAGCATACCAGATGAGACCGCTTAGAACTAAATGTTGACTCATCTGTTACATGGCGGACTATAGAACCCAACATTATTTACCCATTGCGCCCGCCAACAGGATTTACCCTTTACAGGAACATCTAAGAAGGATCTGATAGTTTGGTCCAATTATACAGTAGCTCATTCTATTAAAACCTGGAAAGCAGCAGAAAAATATATGGGTGCCTCAGATTCTTATTGTGACTCTACTCCTATCTGGCAGAACAATAATCTTTGTACTGGTAAAGAAACCATTTGTTCCCAAATGTTGGGATGAATGTGGTATTTATGTGAATGTGGTTCCCTGTATTTAAGATAGAGATCTGCATTAAAGCTTATGGTGTTCCCTGGTCAATAAAAATACCTTCTCATCCTGTGATAAACTGGATAGATTCTAGTATTGCTTGTGAGTATCATTTATAAATCACTTATGGTACGCTAGTATTTAAACATTCAGACTGAGGGTTTCTGGGAAAGAGATTGATTAAGAACACTGTCTGGGGAAATTATTTTGTTGCCTCAAAAAACCCAGCTCATCAAATGACTCGTAAGTTAATCTATAAGGCATATGCCACTAGTTTATTATATAAAATGAAAAGAAACTGTGATCCCATTTGTGAGTGTAGCAGTTCAAGTCAAGGTACATATATTCATATGTTCTGGGACTGTTCCACAATCGCGCTGCTCTGGTCCTCAGTACAGGACTTATTGTCGTATTTTCTGAAAACTCTGAATTAAAAGGACCCATTGCCCATATTAAGATTAATTTATAAATATACTTTTTTACATTTTTATTTTTATATGTACCAAGAAATGCATAAATGAGACACTTTGCTGAATGTAGAACTATATTGAGAAAACAGTAGGTTGAATGTTTATTAATTATGAATCAGTTTGTGAGTTTTCAGTGCTTTCTTGCATGACTAATGTACATAATCATGGTGAAGTTGCTCCTTACAAGGAGGTGTGATTAAATAATAAATGCAAAGAATCTCGTTACTAGTCAGAAAAGCTTCTAAAAGTGCAGTCTGTTATTCATCCTCTGAGGAGGTTCAGACAGCTGAAAGTTTTCCTCGTGAATGTGTGCATCAGTTGCGGAAGATGTCTTTTGATGGTGTTTTAAGGATTTGAATTTTATTACTGTAATTCAGTTACTAGGTTTCGCTGACAGACCGCAGCTCATTTAAGATCATATTCCTGTCTGCATCCTGCTGTTTTTGTCTGATGTCATTATATAAAATTGATTTATAAAAAAAAAAAATGCTTTCAGGTTAAGTTCTTAAGTTCTTCTTATGTGTATATGTATATATATGTATATGTATGTACGTGTATATATATATATATATATATATACGCACGCATACACACACAATTAAATGTACCAATATTAATTAATAAAAACTACACTAGTCAAATTACATTCATTTTTGCAACCACTTACCTTAAAATAATTAAAAGTAAAAATGAGTAAATCCAATAAATATTTTTTTCAGTTAAAAATCTAAAACTAAAATTGATCAAGATGTATTTGTTATGTCAAAAGGGACTAGACATATAAAAATAAAAAATCTTATCTTCATTGATTCATAAAAATAACATCAGTTTAAAAATATATACATCTTAAATTGTATCAATAACAATGAATAACAATTCTATATATAATTTTACAGGCTTGCATCATGCAGCCAGTGCTTTTATTCTAAGGAGCAGTTTTTGCTTCAATGGATGCTGTGTATTTGTGTTTACTTCAGGTGGGTGTTTGGACTCTTTAGTGTAAATGTTGGCCTTGAGCTCCACACTGATACAGTGAGTCATGAGTGCGTTCACTGATCTGTTATATGATGTGAAGCTCTGACACGGCTTTGATCGAGCAGCCCGCTGGATATCAGGCTCTCTAAGGAATCTGCCGGCAGTTCAGCATTAGATAAATTTCATGGCTCTTAGCGTACAAGACTGAAGCATGACAATCTTGAGGCTTGGATGATCGCATTACGTAATAAATGTAATTAAATCAGTGTCACAAATGAAGTCCAGGCTGTTAGCGGTTGATATTCTACTGCTTTAGAGAGGAGGAAAAAGCCCACAGTCTACGGCTAAAAACTCCATATGTGCTGGTATTTCGTGCATTCATTATTAAAGTTTATGGATTCTGCAATATTCAATAATAGTGGGAATTAGGGCTGGATGGAAAACTAATTTATTTTACAGTACAACCCACTACGGTTTTCTGTAGACATGAAATTGAATTCATTTCATAATTGAACTTTGGAATCTGTTTTTGAACTGAATTGAGCTCAGTAATCAAACTAGTGTGAATTAGTTTCATGATTGAATTTTCCAACATCTACGCTTTTATTGAACTGAATTACGCTGAATAACAACACTGTTATTTTCAAAATCATTTGTTTTGTAGTTTGAGTTTTGTAACAGGAACCGGATTTAATCAACTTAACTGAATTAAGCTAAACAATGAGTTGCTGTGAAACGGAATTGAATTAGTTTTCTAATTTAACTTTGTAACATTAACACTGTTATTGAACTGAACTGAGAAATGACAATATTGGGAATTATAATAAAGTTTCTTTATTTTTATAATTATAATTTTTAATTATAAAGTTTCATAATAGATTGAATTTCGCAACCGTGACAGTTGTTGTTGTTTTTTTTCTTTTAACTGAACTGAATCATTATTTGTTTAATTAAGATGAATGATGTTTGTATGCATTTGTTTCATTATTACTTAATTTTTACAACATTAACACTGCTATTGAACTGCATTGAATAAACATGGAACTGAATTGAGTGGCAATACTGTAAGTTAAGTTCATAATTGCTCAATTTTGCAACATTGACACTATTATTGAACTGAACTGAATCCACGTTTGAACTGAATTAAGCTGAATAATGGCACTTGTCTATAGTCGAGTTGAATTTGTTTCAGAATTGAATTTTGCAGCATGTTATTGAACTGAAAAATTGGAATAATTATGAAAATAGTTTCTGAACTGACGAAGCTTGCAACATTGACACCTTAATGAACCGAACTGAATCAACTTTTGAACTGAATTCATCATGGCATTTTCTGCAGAGCAGAGCAGATTAATAAACTTTTGAACTGAAAGAAATAGTTCGCCCTAAAATGAAATCCTGTCATTTACTCCCTGAAGTATTTCCAAACCTGTATGAATTTCTTCCGAACACAAAGGACGATATTTGGAAGAAAGGGTCACCAATGACTTCCACAGTAGGAAAATAAATACTATGGAAGTCAATGGTGACCCAAAACAGCCTGATACTACTATATACTATAGTAGAGCTACTTTAAAACTTCAGATTGATTGATTGAATTTTGCAACATTCATTCAATGATGGATGAATTTCACCACATTCTCAATTAATTTCCTGTTTATTACTGCGACGCTGCTTTGACATGGATCATGTTGTATGAAGCGCAGTCTAAAGACAGCTTCCCCTCCTCACAGCATCTTGTGTTTGTCTTGCAGTCAGAGGATCAAGTCCTCCTGCTGTCCGCCGCAGGCCGCTGGGAGTTGGCCGTCCACACAGGGACCCTCCAATGGCTGGGAGATGTCGTCCTCTAGAGAGACCCGAGACTGCTACATCAAGTAAGTGTGTTTGCATTCAGGCTTCCTCCCGATGCAGATGTTTGAGCGTCGAGGCTTCCTGATGTAACCCGTCACGTTCTCTCGGCCCATGTCCCGAATACTGATCCTGTCCTCCTCGCCGCACTGCACACGGTCACTCTGAGAGCTCCAGAGCCACGCAGGCTTTGATCTGCTCGAGACTTGAAAACATTTGCATGCAAAAACACGCGTCAGCCTTTTGAAGTGACAAAGCGGTAAAGATACTAATGCTGCTTTTCTTCCCTATACTAACGTGAGATAAAGGAGATGTGAGGAGGCTAAGAGCAACCTGTGAGTCCACAGCTACTTTGGTTGGAGAAACAAGGACACATTTTGGTTTCCTGTCTGTAGGATTATAGATGTATTACTTCTGCCTCGAAGTGCTATGTTAGGCGTGTAACATTTGAAGGTAAATATTTGTAACTCTAACAATGAAGATACATATGTTAAGTTGTGTTTTACATATTTTATTTATTTTTACATTTTTGCTAAGTCACACTATAGGACACACTCGATTACAATTAAAAATGTACCAGTATTAATTAATAAAAACTACATTAAATTACATTTTATTTGTTTATTTATTTATTTATTTATGTGTACCTAAAATGCAACCGCTTACCTTAAAAATGACTTTCTTATATATATATACATACATACATACATACATATAAACAGTATATGTAATACAGTGTAATACAGATTTTTTTTTAGTTTTTTATACTGAAATTGTAAAAGTTACCAACATTGTAATTTTGTTTGTGTTTTTCTGAGCCAAACATAAATATCAGATATTTCCCTGATTCACTAAATTTACCAACTAAAATATCATTCAGTGTAAGGATCTTGTCAAGCACTTTTGCAACAAAAATCAGTTTATGACATATTAAAAGACTAATTACTTTCACCCAAAATACTAATTGTATTTTTTTTTTTTACATTTAACATTTTTTTTTTATTTGCCACTATCCTCGGTTTTGCCCGTTTATCAGTAATATTTTTTTACTCATTTAAAACACAATGAAATGTACATATTAAAATATATAAAGGAAGAATATTACAAGTCAAAATAATTATGTTTGAATTTTTACATACATATTGTGTCATTTAAACCAAATTTTGACCAATTGTTTTTTTGTTTTCTCCAAAAACTTTTTTCAAACCTTGAAAGTACACATTACTTAAATTTAATGTGCTTATTTAATGTCAATTTCTTTTGATGCAAACATCTTAACATCTTTGACCAATATATAGCATATATATTATTATTATATATATATAACGTGTTATATACGATATTATATATATATATTATATGTTATATTATATATATATATATATAACGAGTTAAATAGTTCTGAAAAAATAATGTGATTAAAATCCGATTTGTCCCAAATATAATGTGATTACCATACAACCGTATAGTAAATAAGTTATTATTATTTTAAACAAAATATTATGTGTGTTTGTTTGGAGAGCAGAATTGTTGTGCATCGCCGAGCAACAAAACTGTCATTAGTTTCTGAATAAATCAGCATTTTGAATGAATCGTATGAATCAATGATTCAGCGAGCAGTTCTGAATGAATCAGCTGTTTGATAAATAAACGGTTGTAGACAGTGCGCACCATCCACTGACATCCAGGGCCAATCCGTGTTGGAGAAGACTATAGGAGAGAGATCCAAAATAAAATTTTGTGGTGTTTGTGTCACCAAAGGCTTAGGGGCCGTTCACATGCAGAGCGTTATGCACGCGCTAGCTCTTTATTTTCAATAGAGTCGCGCAGTTTAAATTCCAAATAATTTTGTAATTGACAGCGCCTTCGTGGTTGCCTAGTAAGGGCAAATGCTACAGAAGTGACGCGCCTCGCGTTTTCCATGCGTTTGTAGATGCTTCATGTGAACGTACCCGTAAGAGAGTAAGTTACATTTAATGCTAAAGTATCGTTAACACTAATACAGACATTATTTTAGTGTGTTTGAAATCAATCAGGCTATTCTCAAATGCATGATGCCACTCCCACTATATTTGATTGACAGCAGCGTGTCACACAGACTGAACTGGTGTGTTATCTCAGACCCGCCCTGAGTGAGCCGTCATCAGACCGAGACGCAGAGACAAGCAAGACTCCTGA
>JAUMHI010000049.1:6694801-6710286 GCA_032359435.1 Enteromius unitaeniatus
CTAATAATGTGCTAATTAGCAAGTTTCACTATGAATACGGCTAAAAAAAGATCCTCTGAGTGCACCTCAGAAAAGAGGGGCGGAGTCAGCGGAGCTCGTGAAGAAGGGGAAGAACACATTGATCTCCAAAGAGCTGTTTTTGACAGGGTAAAATTCGCTTTTTTTACACTTTATTGGAGAAATTTTAAAGCAATCTATATTACAAACTTTCCATTAAGATCCTAAAGAATCGTATTAGCTTTTGTATGACCCCTTTAAGGGATGTAAATATGTCTTTAGACAAATGTCAATTCAGTATTTTTTCAGAACCTGTGCTTGGCTTATTATTCCATACAACTTATTTGGCTTCTGTAAAATTGGCAAAGGGAAACTTTAATCCAACATGTTTTTTTTTCTGGCATGCTCTGTCTGCAATAGCAAATAGCATTTGTAGTTGATGGTATATTTTTCAATAATGGTAGAAAACACTTATTTGGTTGATTTCTTTGCCCAAAATAACTTGGCAGTCAGTCATGATGGAAGAATAAACAAGTTAAGTTACACTAATGAGGCCGTAATATTTATTCTGTGGGAGTAAGAGGCCACATCCCCCCTCGAGCACCCTTCTCACCTTTCTCACCCCTGACCCATATTCATGCCTGAGATTTAGTTTCTTATTTAAAGTGTTGTTTAGTTTATTTATATATATATAAAATAAATAAAAACAAAAACATTAAAGAGATCATCCCACCCAAGCAAACAAACAAACAAATCCGTATGGTTACCAGTAACTGTATAAACACAAATCACAAAAATAATCTTTCTTGGGTTCTTCAGTCAAATTTGTGTTGCAATTAATTTATGTTTTTTTTTTAATAATAATGCTTTTTTTAATACTTCAGTTTCACATTGAGGTTTATTTAGGATGGAAGTCAAAGAAAGCAGTCTTTTATCCAATTTAAATGTTTTGTTTGCTTATTAGAGTGACTGGAGCATCCTGAGGGTAGTTATTATCTGTGATATCTACTATCATTATATGATCTATATGATCATTTCGACACAAGGGTGCATCCTACGAACTCCCAGTATGCATTAAATGCTCCACTGGTCCTCATGCTGTGAAAGCTGCTTATTTAGTTGGTTTCTAATTAGCTGCCTCGTCAACAGAGGGCGGGGTTTGTCACACATGAGGGTCTAGGGCCGGGGCCACTTATGTAAGAATGGAACGCAGCGCTGGGCACATATGCACATCGGATGCGGGATATTGTGAGCAGGAGCTTCCCGTCGGCTCTGCCTGCTTCTTTGGCTGAGATGCAGCTTCATACTCGGGTGTGTAATAATTCATGTTTTCACGTCCGTATTGAAGTCCTCTCTTGATGTAGACTCGAACCATAAAAGAAGTTACCGTTTTTGAAATATTCATCGGATATGTGCCAAATTTGTGTTTGCTTACTGCGGCATGTGATGCTTCCAGGAAATGTTGAACGGGGCGTCCTGTGAATGTCTTAGGGTGGTGCACTAATAAGGGTTCTAGCATGGCTGAATCTGCCAGTTTAGTGGTGCAACGGTTGATAAAGAGAGAATGCATGGTGTAAATGAGTACTAGAGTTATTTACCATTGTAACTAATGCGGTGCTGTTAAGCATTTACTAAGATGCATTGGCTGCAAGTATTGAGATGCTTAAGTCTCAAAATGTCTGCATCGCATACAAAATATCACGTTAAGTTCATTATGGATCTGTTGTTTTATCATTTCAAGCCAGTGAAACTATATCTTTATTAAGTGTTTGGTTTAAAGCTTGCATACATTTAAAATAATTATTTCATCTGATATTATCATCTATTTTTAAGTGTATGCATTTTGTTTTGCAATGTTTAGACATTAAGTACTTTTTTAGTACGTGCTGTTTTAAAAATACTTTTTTATTTTGATTGTTTCGATCTGTAAATGATATCAGTATTTAAAGTACCTGAAGTATACTTGCAATAGTTCTACTTTAGCGCAGTCATATATACTTACGCAAGTATATCTATAGTTGGACTTCAACACTACCTCCATGCAATTAAAGTGCAATAAGCACAAAATGAGTTGTTCCAAATTTCCAATTGACTTTAAATATACCAGTTTAGTGTACTAAATATACAATTGCAGGATATTTTTTATCAACTACATATGTATATGTATTTGTGTCCTCTTTACATTTTAGTGTATTTTTATGCTGAAATAGTTTTTGATATTGTGTTATTTAATGCAATCTTGTTTAGACATTTTAAAGCGTGTTCTCTTCAGGGCTGCAGAATACATTTTTGCATGGTCTGATATTTATTTTTATGTTAATTAATCATAGTAAGCCTACAAGTTAATCTTGTACAAGTGTTATTTTAGTGTCATTAGGATATTGTATATAAAAAAAATCAACTTGTTTTTATTTTTTCATTTTAGTAAACATTTTAATAATTTGATTGAGTTTCTGTCCTTTTTTTAACATGTCTATAAATGATAACAAAAATGTAACTAAACATGAATAAAAACAAGTACAAAGAAAAAAGTAAAACAATTAAATGAACTGAAATAAAATTGAAGTATTTTAGCGAGTGTCCAAAGCAACCTTTTTTTAACTTTTAAGTTTCACTTGAAAAAAATGAACTGAAAATAAATCTAATTTTAGCTTCAAAAGAGGTTGATGGGGAAAAGAAAAAGTAATTTTGGTTTATTTCACTTTTTGAAGCACAGCATGAAAACAATTAGTCAGTCTGGGAATAAAGTTCTGATTGTGTTTAGTCAGAGTGATAATACGTAAACCATCACACAATTGTTTTTTGCGATGTGCCACTTTACTGCAAATGTTTGTAATTACGATATGCCGACCATTCAAGTGGTTTCAGTCTGAATAAAGTGGACAAGCCCAGTTTTAGCTGCTGATATGATTGTGTTGTTGTTCAAAGCGGCATGTTTTGGTTTTCTCAGCCGGGCTGTGATTGGTCGAATCGGTCTGTGTTCGCCGACTCTTAGTCTTAAAATAGAAGCAACATCTTCAAAATGAAGAACATGTAAAAAAAAATGTGCTGTTCAGGGCGAGTGTTTGTGCCCGTGGCTTCAGAGGCTTGGACGAGACGAGTGAGTGATGAAGTGTGTGTGAATCGTGAGGATCAGAGGAGTCATGCTGTTCGAGAGCAGTTCTCATGATTAAATCTGCTTTATTAGTCTCCTTACACTGATATTTGACATTTGCATGTTATTGTTTTGCTTATCATAAAAAATTATTTTAATGCTTTAAATTTCAGTTTAGTTTTAGTCCGTTGCAGATATAGTTTGTTATTTTGATTATTTTAAATTATTTTTACTATATTATTATCTTTTTGGCTTAAGCTTTAGATTACTTTCAATTAGAAGCTGGAAAAAAGTTCCTAAGATTTCCAGTGAAGTATTTTGCCTATAAGCACTGTATTTTATTTTGTTCAATGCCACAAGTTACATTGATTTTATGTTAAAAAGAGTGTGCTTTCTTAGTGTCATTACTGATATTTGAATCTAGTCCTCATTGCAGCTTTACTTTTTATTTGTTGCCAAGAAACACCAAAAATATGTTTTAAGTCAGACTGAACTAGCATTGTCTTGTAAATATAATGTTATCATCTTTATTTCTTTTTTATTTCAGTCTGTTTGACATTTGGCATCAAAGCATGTCCTTATGCAGATATTTGTTTTTTCCTTTAAATCAGCTATTGAAGTTATTCTAAAATGATTAGCAGCAAAACTATAGTAAAGGAACAACGATAAATCATAAATCTTTTCCATTCAGTTATGTTTTGGTCATTAGCAGTGGATTATTCTTTTAGTTAGTTTAAATGTCATAGATGTTTTTTATGTATTTGGTGTATGTTTAGGCTTGTAATTCTGTGACAAGCAGTCAATTCATTTTCAGCATTAACATTTTGCATGACACTTTACATTTTCAGTACAATCATTAAACCATTTCTCAACGTTTACATTTATGCATTTTTTTTCAATGTCACAAGTGGCATGGCTTCTATGTTGCTGTGTTATCCCACACAAAGCAGGGTTTCTTTCGTACAGTACAGCAGTATGTAAGGCTTGCTCGCAGAGATCCCACACAAACTCCAGCAACTGTTTGTGAGCTGATTTGTATGCCGATATTTGAAATTTGACCATTTTATAATATCTGCTATTATAGTTTTATGCATTATCATTTCTCACTTTCCATTTCAGTTCAGCTTTGTTTGTTTATATATATTATACAGTATACACATTTATTTATTATTTTGTTAAACTAAATGCTTAAATAGTAATTAATGCTGATTATAAAGATTTCAAATGAATTTTGCATGATTTCGTTTACATTTTCAATGCAATCTTAAAATATTCCTTGGTTTCTGCATAATGGCAGAACTGCTTTTTTTTTTTTTCAGTGTCCCAGGATACATTGCTCCACGTTTTTCTTTCTGAGATTGGTGACATGCAATTTCACAAGTGTGTATTTTATTAGGCTCCTCAGTCAGATATTAGGCAGTTGGCATTAAATCTGGTATTCACTGCACTTTGTTTTTGCCAAAAACCACCAATCGGAAGAGACTCGAAGACATTGTATTGTTGATTTTTCCAAGTAGTAACTAAAGATTATTGATGTATGTTTTCAATAAAAATTGACATTTAATTCGATGTAATTTGGCTTTTTCTTTTTTTTTGCAATTCTGGTCAAATTACTACCAATATCTAAATTAAATAGAATTCTACATTGAATTGTTTTCATTGCTGGCCACATTTTGTGCAATTAACCATTTCAGAATGCTTAAATCCTCCTTTTTTAATAGACTCAGGTTTGTAGAAATGTACAGGATCCTGAGATGATCTGTGACTCTGGCTCTTGTTTGTAGTGTTTTGTAACGAGAGAGATCAGATCTGGGCCAGCTGGATCAGCGCCTTCTTTAAATCTTGCAATCCTTCTCTATTAGTGCAGCGGACCATTTATAATTAGAGTATAGAGAGAAATTAGAGCGCTTACGTATTCTGGAGTCTTTGTAAAGTAGGACATTTTTCAAACCCTGTTCGAGACTGTAGCGATTTGAAAATGGAAATGAAATGGCTGTGCGTTGTGTTTCTGCTTTCATTAACCACTGCAGTCCTGATCAAATAAACACCACACAGTTTACATAAGAGACACACGGGCTTCGCTCCAGAACCTTGTGGGCTGTTATGTTGGCAGTGTTTAAACACAAAACACTCAGAAAGGTGTGTAGAGATGCACAAACCAGAGCCAACCTGTGATGACCTTTCGTTTGCTCCGTCGTGCCATTTTATAAGAGGAAGGGAAAAAGTATGGTGAAAAACATGTAAATGTATTAAAAATTTATTGTATTGCAGTGTGAACAAACAATATGTCAATTTAACTTAACTTAAGTGCAAATGTGTGTCATCATTTGAAAATGTTTAAAATGTAATACATTTATAGTTGGGCATAATGCATGTTGTTTTGTTTTATTTTTGCATTGAAAAAGCTGCATAATATGAAACGGTACAAGTTCATTTAATTTAAAACATAATTAAAACAATAAAAAAATGTATTTCCTTATTTATTATTGTTTATTCTTTTAATGCATTATCAGTTGAAGTTTGGCTCAATGTGTGTCACTAGGAGAGTTGAAGAAAAAAAAGCATATACTTGTCCATATGTTGTTATTTTATGTAAGTATAATATATCTATTATATATAATAGATGTGTGTATGCATAAATTAGAATATATATATATATATATATATTTTTTTTTGCATGATAAAAAACAAAATCGAAAAATTACGAACATAAAGCAAAAAAAAAAGTTTTAATATACTTGCATAAATGCATTACTCTTCCTAGCTGTAATAGTGACAAGATAAGTATTATAAGTCCAGACACAGTACTTTTTTTGTGAGATCACACAATGCATTATAAATTGCATTAATTAGTGCATTGAAATTCTTTTGTAATGCATTATATATAAAGGCTGTAAATGTTACTCGTACTAACGTGGCTCCAACAATAACTGCATTGAAATCAATTATGCATCAGGTTTCACACGTGCTTCAATCTGTTCCTATAATGCTCTGCTTCTGTAGAGCGTTTCGGATGAGGTTTTATGGAGTTAAGGTGCTGGTTATGTAGCAGATAGACGGCTCAAAGAGCTGTAAGAGTGTCTTGCAGTCACCTCACCTGCTTAATTTGATTGCTCAGGTAAGATGAGATGCTGTAATGTCCACCTTCACAGAGACTCCATTAACCAGAAGCATTTAGTGTGAGCTTCTGACCGGAATAATTCACCTAACGCAATTATCCAGCTCTCGTGCCTGATCAGATTTGCTCCCTGCTGGTTAATAAAGTCATTTCTCAGCAGCAGCTTTGCGTGTTTGCTTTGGCATTTAGTCATGATGTGCTCGTTTTGTTCGGCTGCCTGAGGGACGTGTGATTTGTGTGTCTTTTGTCTTGTGAATGTTTCAGATGAGTCATAAGAGTCGAATAAGACACGAGTAATCGCTGCATCAGAAATCACCAATAATCATCATCATCAGAGATCATTAGTTCTCTGTTCACACCATCGGACAGGTAGAAACAACAATACGTCTGATCGGGGTTGTTCAGATGCCCCATTCAGTGATAGTTTTCATTGTGATTTGTCAATCACAGTTGGAGTTGAAGTCAGCTGGAGCAATGGCCTTTTTGGTTTGTTTCTAAGATGTTGTTTAAAGAACGACACTATAGACAGAACCAGTGTTCATTTAGGGTTATTTTGCTTCCATAACATGTTGTTTTAGTAGACAGAAAACATCTTTGATAAACTTTGCATCTGTAGATTTGAATTGCAATGAAATCACAAAAAGAGCTTTCTCTCCACTTGAGCAGCGTTTACATACAACTAAACTTACTTTTATTTGTGTACAAATAAAATTAGGGTTTGTTCATATATGTTTCACCTGATTTTGTTGTTAATTAAAATCATTTTATTTTAAACTTTTTTTTAGTCCATTGCATGAATGTTTTGCTTTTAGTTTTCATTTCATGAATGCACTTCTATTGCATTTGACATTTTAGCTTAGGTTTTAGTTTGTAATGATTTAAATCATCAAATGTGTATTTTGTCTTTTGCAAATAAACAAGTTTTAAACAAGACACATTGCTTCCATGCTAATTTACATTTACTTCCTTTGAAGTCACATTATGTTAGTATTTATTTAATTTGTTCAATGTTTTAAAATCATGGTTTCTACAAAAATATTAGGAAGCGAAAAACGTTTTCATCATTTGACAATAAGAACTATAATTAATAATTGATCACCACTAATAATAATATTCATAATGCAATACCAAATCAGCATATTAAAATGATTTCTGAAGCATCATGTGACACTGAATACCTGATTGATGATGCTGAAAATGCACAGGAATAAATTACATTCTACTATATATACAAATATAAAGCACTTATTTGAAATTGTAATAATACTAATTGTTTACTTTAGTTTTGATCAAATAAATACAGTCTTTTAATTAATTAGGTATATTTGATCTTATTCAGTCACCTGTTGATGAATTCAACAACAGCCTTTTGAAGGTCAGACCCATTCGCACACACACACACCGCCGGTCATCAGTGTCCGCGGAGCTCAAGACTTTGGGACCGGGCCATCTATAGCAGCTGGTCATGGCTGAAGTCAAGGCGATGCGTTTCCTGCTGCCCATATGTTTTTCACAGGGCTTGCCGTGTTCTCGCTCCTCTGAGTGATGGCACAAATCCTATTCATATTTTTATCTCCACTCTCGCCTCACTGCCATCATCCAGCATTAACCTGGATAATTTGGTCATTGCTGCATGAATGCGTTTAATATTCATGCATTTAGCGGCTGTATTTACTCCAGTGCGTTTGAGCTATACCTTTATTATGATCAGATGATGTGACACTGTTTACTTTGCAGAGGTAGAGGTTTCAGTGTACTGCTTACATTCACTTACTTCTGAGACAGAAGAGGAACCTGGAGTAATGTCCATAATGCAGGGTGCAAAAAAAATCATAACAAAAGAAATGATTTTGTTTCCATATGTTGTTTTAGACTAGTAGAGTAATCCAGAAAACGCATGTAGGTGTTTGTAGCACCTGTAGATTGATATCTTTACAGGACAAAAAATTTCATAAAACCATACATTTTATTCCTATCTACCTTCTAAAGACTTTTACTGAGGGGATTATGTGTCATTTGTGAATTTATGACCTAATTTATGAAATATTTTATTCCTAAAACATGGTTTGTAAATGTAATGAAATGTATTTATTTATTTTATTATTTATAGAGGCATGAATAGAGAAATGTTCATTTCTCTGTATGTAATTTATAGGGTTTTTAGATTTTTTAGTTAATTGAGTCAATATTTATTTTGTTTCAGGTTATGTAAATAGAATTAAGAATGCTAATATTTTCTGTTTTTATTTACAGTTTTATTATTTTAGTTGTAGTTAATTCATTGTATTAGTAGTTTTTGTTATATATAGAGTTGTATATAGTTTGTGTGTGTATGTATTTATAGAGAGAGAGAGAGGTTAGTTGTTTGGTAATTTGCTGAAAAATATTAATGTTTATTTTATTTTAGGTAACGAAAATGTTTTTTTTTTTGTTTATTTCAAAGCATTTCAGTAGACTTTTTATAGAAAACATTTGTTTTAATATACTCTTTCTTTTTTTCATTTAGCAAAGCAGTGTTGCACCTTGTTGAATTAGTACAGAATTCAGCTGAACATCATAGATTTTACATTTTACAAAGACTTGCGTGACCTTTGAGTCAAAACATTAAGTGTGAAAGATTTTGGCCAAATCGCTTAATCGATACATGCATTTCTTTGGGAACTGAGTCCTTGACTTTAGTGTTGCACCATCTTAGATTTATTAAACAAAGACCTGTTGGTGAACTAATGGCCTTCTATAGATTTGTTGTAGCTGCTCTGAGTGTGTCTCATGCAGCGCACACATGACCTCTCGTGCCCTCACCGCGGCTTGAAAGATTAATTGTAGCCCTTCGCGGTGCGCTGGAACATGTGTCGAGAATGATGACGCTTCCTCGCCGCCTCCTCCAGCCCACGGCTTTAATTAGCTAACGACGTGCACAGAGCTCACGCTTCACAGACCAACAAATGCAAGATGATATAAAGACTGAGCAATAGCTGAGAAACTAGCGGCGATTAGATTAGCAAAACGCGAGAGGATGTGATGTAAAGGCCATTTGCTGGTTACCTGAGCGGAATGTGGAAACATAATGCTATTAAATTCACAATAAAATCTTATGCTGAGTGATAAAATACAGATAATGGGACACCAGCTCCACATAAAGACAGAAGGCTGTGTAATGTTCAGAGACAGACCATGACTGCAAGCCTTTTTTTTAGCACTAATGCGAGAAAATGAAGAGGTAAAGACATACATTAGGTGTCTTTAGTTGCTTTGTGTTTTGCTTCACATGCACCTGCAGATGATGTTTGGAAATGGAGCTTTGCACAAGTTTGCATCTCATAAACTAATTTATAGTTTTCCCAGACCAGCTTTATTGCTATTATTCGTAAACGATGCACAAAATGTGCAATAAATAATTAACTGGGATTGCTTCTGCTATGAATTATAAGGAAAATCTATGTCCTCCTGAAATAATTCAATCATGAAAATAATGAATACTATACATATTCCCACTCGTTTGACGAAAAAATCAATGTGACTACAATTTGATTTAGACTATATTATTTAATTAAAATAAATAAATGTATTACAACAAAAACATTGTAAAATTAAAATAACTAAAACATGTTTTTTGATATTAAAAATTAATAAGCGATACATTTCAACATTGCTAATGTACTGTAAATAAATAAAAGTATGACTAAAATATTTTAAGTTTAATAAAAAAAAAATTCTTTATTTTTTTTTATAGCTGTACAATTTTGATACCAATAATTCTAAATATTAATTTCTTTTTTTATTAATTTTCTTTTACATTAAACCAAGCTTTTATTTTGGTGCTCTGCCTGAAATGCACGGGAGTCAGCGCCAACGCTTGATGATCAGGATCGCTCTATGCAAATACAGTAGGCAGGTGGCAGCCAATTACATTTATCCTGTTCAAGAGCAGCAAACTGTCTAATTTCATTGGCTGATGCTGCTATGAACATGGCGTCAGTGCCAAACTTCAGCCACGCCTTCTGTCAAGCGTTGACGCTGAACACACCGTAAGAGTTCATGAGAAGGTACACACTGATGTAATATAATCATAGCACTTCATGCTACAGTGTGAAGCTTCAGTTTGTTATGTCTGTCACGGTCAATTTTGTTTCGATATATCATTCAGCAGTACTCACAAATCCGTGTGTTCAGACAGCATCTCCTCATTTTTCAAGTAAAGTCTGTGCCTCTGCATCAGTTCTTCTCTTCTCAGATGACGTGGCGTGTTGAAGTGTGCGGTGACTCAACTGTACAAGCCGACAGTTTTGAATGATTACAGTGTGTAACTGGGTCATCAGCATTTGCAGCAGTTTCTTCACTTCAACCTTTTGTACTAGAAAGTCATTGTTCACCTCCCACTAAATTACGGTTCCCGGGGGCTTTGAGAACGGTGACAGCCGCAGCGTAGATGTTCCCGCGGAGGCTGATCATTTCCACAGCTTTTATTGCGTTCAGTTCCACTGTGTTGTGTTTTAATAGAGAATGTCAAAGCTCACGTCACATGTGTTGCTGTTATGAAAGAGGTCAATCAGAGCTGTGTAATCTGGACACCTGAGGAAAACAAGTGCGTTAAGATGGAAACTGCGAGCTTTCTGCATACTGTATCTTACATGCTGTATCATAAGTCAGTTTCTAAGGCCTCTAAAGTATCAACTGCGTCAAATCTTTACAGATTTTTACCAAGTAAATCAAAAAAAAATAACTGCATTAATTCCTGATGAACATTTACTGGATTAAAACAGCTCGCTTTACTTCATTCTCCATAAATAAAAAATAAAAAAAATAGTCTCAGTACTTAACATCAGTCTCTATTGTTATTGAATTGCATTGCATTTTATGTTTTGAGCATAGGAGATATAGAGTGATGACTAATTTATATAATTTTATGTAAGCAGCTGCTATGTCATAAAAATATAACTGATTTGCATGAGAGAATGGAGTAAAAACCTTGAGAGAATCAGGCTTAGTTGGGTCCTAATTTCCAGTTCAATATTAAACACATTTCAGATTAAAGGACTTATAGTGTGTGTGGGCATTCGGTTCAGGTGATCTGTGATCATATCTATAGTCTGGAGCAAAAACACATACGCAAACCTATATGCTATGTATTTTAGAGGTAGAAGAGAAAGTTTGAAGATTCAATAAACCATTCCATTTCAAAAATTGTATTTTTCTGACTGCTATTTCGTATGGCAGGCTATACAGGGTTAATGCAGTCAGTTTTGAGTTCATGTTAACTTTGAACTAGTTTAATCTTTATCCTCCTCTGTCTTTCAGTCACCTGTCGCAGTCAAGTTCTTTGGAGGAAGTGCGTGTTGATGTGGATAGGTTCGTCCCTCCTGCACCACGAAAGGTGGAAATGAGACGCGACCCGGTGCTCGGCTTCGGCTTTGTGGCAGGCAGCGAAAAACCAGTGGTTGTTCGATCGGTCACTCCAGGTATCCCAGCTGATCGAGACTGGTTCTTCTGTCAACGCTTCCCATTGACTTTGAATGGGTGACATCAAGCGTTGCCAAAATAGATTGTCGATCTGTCGACGGCGCTTCACTGGCGTTGCTCACGGCAGATGTTGAGCATTTTTTTACTACTGCCGTGAGCTACACCAGTGAAGCCAATCAGGATCGCTCTATGCAAATACAGTTTAAAATAACTGCTTTCTATGTGAATATATGTTCAAATGTAATTTATTGTGATCTAGCTGTATTTTTAGCATCACTTTAGTTTTCAGTGTCACATGATACTTCAGATCCTTTTTTTAATGCATCTGTGCTCTATAAAAGTATTAAAGGGTTAGTTCACCCAGAATTAAAATTACTCACCCTCATGTCGTTCCAAACCTATAAGATGTTTGTTCATCATCAGAGCACAAATTAAGATATTTTTGATGAAATCAGAGAGCTATCTGACCCTCCATAGACATAAACACAACTGAAATGATCCAGATCCAGATTCAGAAACATAGTACAAACACCAGTAAAACTGTCCATGTGTCATCAGAGGAGCAACTTACACTTACAAGAAAAACTTACACTTACCCCAAAACTACTAATCTATTGTGGATCCAAATACAATAAATAATCATGAGAGAAAATTAAGGGCCAACTAAAAAGTGCGTTATCATGGTGCATGGTGTTCGTTGTTGAAAATGCATGTAAAATACAGTAAACGCAAATGTAATGTGTGTTTGTGATAAATGTGCAGGAGGGCCTTCAGAAGGGAAGCTGATTCCAGGAGATGAGATAGTGATGATAAATGAGGAGGCCGTGAGTTCAGCTCCCCGGGAACGGGTCATTGACCTGGTCAGGTACTGAACTCCGTCAAGCAGCTACTACATGTGTTTTTCAACTGAAGTCAGTTTCTGTCTACAATAACAGTATATACTGCGGTCCCAAAATGAGTATGATCACCCAAGTCAGATGTCTGAATATCATTTATATTAGATCAGGGTTTTGAAAACTATCTCTCCATCTGGATTTTCATATTCTTTCTGTCTTTTTTCATTATTTTTGGCAGAAGTTGTAAGGAGTCCATCATCCTGACTGTGGTGCAGCCGTACCCTGTAAGTCTACATATTTGTTGTTGTTTTGCATGTTAAGTTTGTCAGTGTTTAGGCTTATTTGAGACTAATTTGACTAATATATAGTATCAATGGTGTGACAGCAAAAACATACAAATAAATAAATAAAATAAAGGTTACACTTTATTTAGATAGTAGAATATCTAAAGTATCTTTGTAACTACATGTCAACTTATCCTCATTCATTTACAACTACGTGTCTACTAACTCTCAGTAGGGTAGGTTTAGGCTTAGTAGAATAAGTTGACATACTGTGTACTTGCAAGGATGTTTTATGTTGTGTACTAGGGCTGGGCATATATTCATGCGTATCTCGTCAGAAATGCTGGTTCTTTGATTTGCGGTAAATCTCCATCAGCTGTTTTCAAACGAAGCAGTAGTTAATACACAGAGCCGTAGATTACTGACGAGCTACACAATATTCCTGAACCGATACTGAACGGAAGCTTGTCATATTATGTATATATATATATATATATTTGTGTGTGTATGTATGTACAGTGTACGTATGTGTGTGTATATATATATATATATATATATATATATATATACATACATATATATGAGTAGTTGACATAGTTATAAAAAGCTTGAGAGAGGTTTATCTTTAAAGTTCACACACACACACACACACACACACACATTGGTTTTTGTGATTTCTGGGGTCTCTCTCTTCATAGGTGTAATGGTTTTTCTACTGTACAGACTGTATGTGGTATTGTCCTACACTGACCCTACACCTAAACCTACCCCTTACAGGAAACTGTGTGCATTGTTAGATTAAAAAAAAAAACACCATTTAGTATGTTTTTTAAGCCTTTTGAATTACAGGGACACTGAAAATGTCCTCATAAAACACCTTCATATTGTAATAACTGTCATACCCATGTCATTATACACATTTGTGTCCTCATAAACCACATAAACCCGCACACACACACATACGCGCGCACACATATAATAAGGAACAAGACAATTTCTTTTTTATGATTTTAGTTGACGCTAATAACCCTGCTGCGGATTCCATCTGGATCTGCTTATTAGTTTCTGGCTCAGCTCTTAGGCAGAAGATAATAGCTTGATAGCATTGATATTCAGTCATTTTTCTGCTTTTGTTCCTCTGATATTCCCATCCAGTCGCCCAAATCTGCCTTCATCAGTGCAGCTAAAAAGGCCAAGTTGAAATCCAATCCGGTCAAAGTGCGCTTTGCTGAAGAAGTCATTATTAACGGACAAGTACCCGTAAGTGAAAAATGAAACGTTTTGCTTAAAACGCATGTCACAGGCTATATCACAGTATTTACAGCCATTTTAATGTTCTTTTTTTTTAAATTTATTTGCAACCCATTTTGCTTTCATAATCAAACAAACCGGATATTCAGTGAGAAGCACTGTAGGGTTTTGATTATAATCATCAGAGATTGATTGGATTGTGAAAAGTGGACGTTATGAACCAGAATGAAGTCATGTGATTAGAATAAGAGGATTGATGTCGTCAGCCAGAAAGTGATTTTAGCTCTGGAGCAAATTATTGCATTGTGATGAAAGATTATGAAGATGCAGGTTATGTAAACCAGTGTTCATTCATACTGCATGTAAGAAGTTAATGTTTCATGCTGACATCATCAGAGGGATGTGAATCACTGACAGATAAAAGCCACTTTAGTTGTGTTTTTCATGCAGCTGGGAGATATCAGAAACATGAGTGTTTTCATCCGCAGGAGACTGTAAAGGATAATTCTCTGCTCTTCATGCCAAACGTCTTGAAGGTGTATCTGGAAAACGGACAAACCAAGTCCTTTAAGTTTGACTGCACCACCTCTATCAAGGTATTTCAGTGTTGCATCATTTAAAAAAGTACTGCTGATGCTCCATATCAGCAAAAATACTGCTGTGCAGACATGAAATATGGTGCAATAAAATATTATTGCAGCAAGCAAAATGTATTACTATGAATTAATCAAGGATCAATTGAATGCATGGAAAGTAACTGTAGAGATTTTTAATGTTACAGAAGATTTCTATTTCAAATAAATGCTGTACTTTTGAACCTTTTATTTATCTGTGAATCATGAAAAAGAAAATGTATCACAATAAAATATTGAGCAGCACAACTTTTTCAACATAAATAATCAGAAATGTTTCTTGAGCAACAAATCAGCATATTAGAATGATTTTTGATGGATCATGTGACGCTGACAAAAAATAGATACATAAAGTAAAAACATTCTAATAGATATTTAAATGGAATTTTTTTTTCAAAAAACTCTTAATAATATTTCTCATTTTTTAAATTTTATTTTTGATTAAATAAATGCGGCCTTAGGAAGCAACGAAAAATAAATAAATCTTCTAAGCTCAATTTTTTTTTTTTTTTATGCAATATTAATTTGAAAGTAAACCAAACATATTTGAAAACATAAAATTTACAAATCTGATATTACACAGATGTACAAAACTTATAAATGAGTACTTTTATGAACGTTATGCTTGTTTAATTTTATATTTTAAAATGCTCATAATAAAATTACACTTTATGGATTACATGACCACATATCCATAATTGAATAATATATTCTACCCCTCTATATACCGTATCTCTCCCCCCTCGCTCTCTCTCTCTCTCTCTCTTTATATATATATATATATATATATATATATATATATATAATATTTTT
>JAUMHI010000049.1:6712751-6748119 GCA_032359435.1 Enteromius unitaeniatus
CTCTATATACACTATATCTCCCCCCTCTCTCTCTCTCTCTCTCTCTCTTTATATATATATATATATATATATATATATATATATATAATTTTTTTCTCTACTCCACTCTGGGAAACTGATTTAATGTGATTTTTAATTCACTCATTTTGTTGAAAACTGAGAGTAGAATATATGGTGCACAAGAATCCCATTTAAATCTGCGATAAAGAGTTGGTGCTTTACCTAAAATTAGTCATTAAAAAAAAAGTTACTAACTGCAATTTTAATCACATAATCAGTAATGGACTACAGTTTCCACGTAATCCACCCAGTGCTGTATATATAATAGAAAATGCTTATTTATGAAAACATATCTAATGACGTAGCACTATGTCACGTGTTGGCGGTGCTGAACATGAATAACAGAGATGTTCTTCTGTTTGAAAGGATGTTATTCTTACCCTGCAAGAGAAGCTGTCTATTAAAAGCATTGAGCACTTCTCTCTGATGCTGGAGCACAAGATGGAAGGATCTGCAACAAAGCTAATGATTCTGCACGAGCAGGAGATGCTAACGCAGGTTTGTTGTGCGGTGAAGCACAGCATGAGAGAATAGATGGACAGAGTACAGAGAAATATGATCATGATTTCTTGTTTTTTAGGTGACGCAAAGGCCGGGCTCACATAAGATGAAGTGCTTTTTCCGCATCAGTTTCCTTCCAAAAGACCCGGTGGATCTTCTCAGGAGAGACGCTGTTGCTTTCGATTACCTCTACGTTCAGGTAACACGTCTGTGATGCTCAGCTCAGTCTTCTCTCCTGCAGAAAAAAACTCCTTATTGTTCAGCTTGATATATCAGAAACCTGTACTGAGTTTCTTTCACAATATGCTGTTTTATCAAGTTTAAATTCCTCATGATTGTTGTTTCATTCAGTGTTTGTGCAAATAGAAGATGCAGTGTAATATAAATAATCAGCATACTGTATGCATGTAACATTTCTGGTGAAATCTGTCTCTGCATCAGTGTCTGAGCAATGGATGTGAATGGGTGCCGTCAGAATGAAAGTCTGATAAAAACATCCCAATAATCCACAGCACTCCACTTATTACTGGAGTGGTGTGGATTATTGTGATGTTTTGATCAGTTGTTTGGACTCTCGTTCTGACGGCACCCATTCACATCCATTGCAGAGACACATTTGATGAAGAAACAAACTCATCCTAATCTTGACTAACCTGAGGGTGAATGAATCTTCAGCGGATTTTCATTTTTGGCAGAACTGTTTCTTTCAGTATGTCAAGTCTGGGAGAAAGGTTTTGTCTGCTAAAACACACTGTGTATTAATTCTGCTCGTCTGCTCGTCTGAGTGCAGAGCTGTAAGGACGTGGTGCAGGAGCGCTTCGGCTCGGAGCTCAAATACGACACGGCGCTTCGCCTGGCTGCTCTTCAGATGTACATCCTGACGCTCAGCACCAAACAAACACAGAAAGTCTCGCTCAAATACATCGAGTGAGTGCTCAATGTTCATGTCTGTGCTCACAGTAATTAAAGGACTATTACAGACTATTAAAACTGGTTTTAGACTTGTCTTCATGTGTTTTCTGGACAGTGACTGTCAAGATCTCTTGATAGAGAAGAATATTTCTTATTTTAATGGTAATTATTTCTTATTTTAATTTAATTTAACTTAACATGTTAAAATAACTTAAGGTGAAATAACGAATAATAAACAATATGAACAAAAACATACTAATTAAAATGACAAGAGCACAACAAAATGACTAAATGTTTAACAAAAATTTAATTGAAATGGAAAAATAAGAAAATAAGAAATATAAAAAAACAAACAAACAATAAACACTAATAAAATGTAATTAAAAAAGAAAATACAGTACTTTTTAGCCCTTTGTAGAGAGAAATGATAATTTTTTAAACAGAAATTGCTTGTAAATAAACTAATAATTAAAAAAATGGCAAGACAGACAGAATTAGATGTGAAATTCTGATGCACACAAAAGTCTAATAGTATTTTCTTGAAACAAATGCTGCCAATTATCTTTACTTTACAACTTGGACACAAATTTTTATGTTTTATGGACAGCAGAAGCTCAGACGTTCTTCCTAACCTTCTAAATTTGAAGATGAAAGAAAATGATTCAGGTTTTAATCAGCATGAGGGCGAGTAAAAGTCTCTGGTGGCAGTTTGTTTAAATGAGAAGAAAACATGAAGGGCGCTGGACTGTTGAGTCAGAGTCGTTTGAATTCAGCGTGAAAGCTCTTGTTTCCCGCCGTGTCTTTACAGAAAGGAGTGGGGTCTGGCTCAGTTTCTGCCTCCAGCGGTTCTGTCCAGCATGAAAGAGAAGAATATCAAGAAAGCTCTCACACACATCCTGAAAACCAACCAGAACCTGGTGCCTCCTGGCAAAAAGGTGAAGAAACTGTCACAGCTTGATGTACATATGAAAAGTGGAATTACATTTTTCAATGCATAATATAATACTGACTAATACTGTGTGTGGTTGAATGGAATTAAACATTCTTGACATATATTTGAAAAGGTATTGCATGGAGTAAAAATTACGTTTTTATTTTTTATTGTTATCCTGTTTTTATTGTGCTTCAGTGTTAGCAATTTTTCTAATTTTTCTATATACACAACTTCACTTGAACGCTTCATACAGTATATAAATGGAATGTAGGTATATTAGCATTTTCATTGTGGTACTGCAGCTATATATAACCTGCATATGCAAACGTTATAACTGACAATTATTACAAATTATAACATGCGCACACAGATATACATACATATTACATTTTTTATATATTAGAGCTAGAAGCATATATAATATTGCATTAAATTAAAGCAATGATTAAATATACTGCATTACAGTATATTTGGTGCACTTTAGTATTGTAATAATGCACCTTATGAGCGCAGTCTGTCATTTCCGATAAACCTAGCTGAACTTGTTTTTCCCAGAGGTGCATATTCAAAAAGAAGAAGAAAGAGTGCTCTATTTCCGTGATTTACATTTTCTGTTCTGTAATTCTGCTGGGACTTGTGCTGTGTTTTGAAGCTGACGGCGCTGCAGGCAAAGGTCCACTACCTGAAATATCTGAGTGACCTCAGGCTGTATGGAGGACAAGTGTTCAAGTCCACGCTGGTGGTAAGTGCACAGACACATTCACACATCAACAGCTGAGGCCTTTTAGTTTACAGCTTCAGGATTTCCAAATAAATTACATCAGTCAACTACATTTAAATTTTAATTTCATTCAACTATGTGATTTATTTATCCCTGGTTTTGCTGCTGTTTCTTTGTTTGTTTTTGAAATAATTCTTTTCACTTTTTTTTTATTAAATTATTTTTAACCTTATGTTTTTGTTTAGCTGTTATTTCTGTTTTGTAATGAAAATATGATTTCCATATTTTTTGTTACATATAAAACTAAACAAATAAGGATTCGCAATATATTTTCATTTTCTGCCATGCAAACTAGATTTCTAATCATTTTCTTTGGTTAAATAATTACATTAAAAACAAATTAATAGTGGCCAAAAAAAAAGCTGTAATATTTCGAGATTAAAGTTAAAACTACAATAACTTTAATCTTCATTCTCAAAACATTTCAACTGTATTCTTGAAACATTTAGACTTTATTCTCTAAATATCTAGAATTTTTAATGTAATATACATTAGAATTTAATGTTGTAATATACACCCACAAACATAATAAAAGATCAAATAAAACTTTGTACCAGAAAGAAATATATAAACTATGTAGATTTAGAAGTATAGATTTTGTACTTCTGTAAGTGTACAATATTGTCCAAAAAAACAGTACAGTACAGTAACGTGCAAATTAAAACAAGCTGACAGATCAAGGATAAGTGTTTTTATTGAGCGCTGCAAACGTTATGGATTTCACATTTACATATACTCCTAGCTATTACGAAACAAATAATGTAAGTGTATAGGTTTGTTGCTGCTGGAATGTGTTTGACAGGGCTGTGTTTGTGATCTGACAGCAGGGAGAGAAGCACACGGAGGTGACTCTGCTGGTGGGGCCGCGGTACGGCATCAGTCACGTCATCAACACCAAAACCAACCTGGTGGCACTGCTGGCCGACTTCAGCCACGTCAACCGCATCGAAATGTACACGGAGGACGAAAGGAACGTGCGAGTGGAGCTTCATGTGCTGGATGTAAAGGTGCGACGCATTAAAACATCATTTGTTTGCAGAAGGCATTCGGTTTAATATTTCTCCATCTAATGCGATAAGATTCAAACATTTTAAGTGCATTACCACAGTTGAATTGCATAATAGCATTGAAGATGACATCCGTGACATCATGCAATAGAAAATATAAAACGACTATATTATATTGCTTTGCATTTTATTATATTGCAAATTATTTTAATTATTATTAAATCATTGATCATTTAATACCATTGACTATTGACCACATGCATTACACCAGTTCTATACAATATTAATGATACATAATTCAACATGCCTTTTATTTCATGCTTGTTGTGAAAATGTGAATAAATAATTCATATGTACAGACATTTGAATGCTTCATAAATGCATATAAAAATATAAATGATTGATGCATGCAAACTATTTTACTATTTACCATATGCATTTCTTCATTTGTATACAATATAAAAGACACATAACAATTCAACATCCTTCTTATACAATGCTTAGTTTGAAACATGAATTAATAATGGACATTTGCATGCTTCATTTGATAAAACAGATCATTATTGATACAATAAAAAAATATAAATAGGTGTGCTACATTGTTGTGCAAACATGAACATATAATGAACAATATTTTGATTAATCAATTGATCAATATTATTTACCGTTTACCACATGCGTTACACCAGCTGTATATAACACATAGTTCAACATCCCTTTCATCCAGTGCTTATAAAGAAAATAAGAATTAATAATTCATAGTTACTGACAAATGCATGCTTCTCTTTATAAAACACAAGTCAATACATGCAGTACATTTGCAAGCGTGAACTAAAAACTGTTCATATTAATAAATGCAATTATTGAATGAAAAACAGTTTTTGCATATGCATTTTTTTTTTTTGCTCCAGATGCTTTGTTACTGTAACTTCACCACCACTAAGGGAGTTTTAAGATAAAAAGAATTTAAACTGCACAACCCGCAATAGCTTACTGCTGTATTTACTGATTATTTATGCATTTCTTCTGCAAAATATTTTTTTCTGTAGCCCATCACACTTATAATGGAATCCAGTGATGCTATGAACCTGGCGTGTTTGACTGCTGGTTATTACAGGCTGCTGGTCGATTCACGGAGGTCCATCTTCAACATGGCAAACAACAGTAACACTGCAGGTAAGAGCATACACAAGACCTAAGCTAAGAATAAATGAATGCTAACTAATGTTAACAAATTAAAATGTATTTGTTGTACAAAAATTATATAAAATTTAACAATCATAATTATTTTTCCACTTCAGTAACTATTGTTTTTCTTGAAGAATATACAGTTCTTGATACCTCCGTAATTAAAGAAATCGACCATGTTTAAATTATTCTATTTCTAGTTTTCATTAATAAATAATTTGAAAACAATCAGCTTTATCAGAATTACAGCAGAAGTATTTATTTTGGCCAGTATAATGGAATGTTTTTGGCCCATATAATTGCTTTGGAAAATTGCAATGGATAATGGGGTTTTAGAAGTTTAAGACACTGCTTTATTTAAATTGTTTTCATGTAAATTTGATGGTTAATAACATGCCTTTTTTTCTTCACGTCGAAGGACAAGACTCAAGGGTCAAGCACAACTTCCAAGCAATCGACTGGAATTATGGCTCCTGCAGTGCATGTGACGAGCCCCACCCCGAATACGCCATCTGTGGGCAAAGAGAGTTCGATATTTCCCCCACTGTCTCTGAAATGCACCATTTGCAGCATCGCATGCATGGGGAGGAGAAAGCTGAGCGAGCGAGCAGAGCAAGCCACATGCATCCTCAGCCATACTTCAGTGTCCCAAAAGGCAAACCTCAAGAGTCACCCAGAAGCGCCAAGGTGTCCTTTATATTCGGCGACCCTCCGCTGGACTCTGTGAACCCTCAGAACTTGGGATACCAGAGACTGATGGAGGACATCCCAGAAGTGCTGGAGGAACACCGGTACATGTATGCACAGCAGAAAGACTACAAGCCGCTAGAGGCGTCTCTGGAGGTCGATGGCTTCCAGTATGGTTCCCACATGGTCTACGGTGATGCTAAGATCTTCGGTACGACGGAAGGCATCGAGGAGCCTTTGCTGCGTGATATATGCTACGCTGAGACTACTGATGATGCAGAGGATGATGATGACATTAGTTGTGAGGAGGACATGATGATGATGATGATGGGAGAGATGAAGGACAAGGCGAACTCTCTCCTGTCGCTCTCGGAATCTAGTGACGACATTATTGACCTCACCTCGCTTCCGCCGCCACCAGAGGGCGATGACGAGGAGGACAGGGATGACCTGTTGCAGTCTCTTAACTTGGCGATAGCTGCTCCTCCACCAGGATTCAGGGACAGTTCAGATGAGGACGACCAGCAAGAGCGAAAGGGCTTAAAAAACGACATCCCTGTGTCGCTGATTGATTCAGTTCCGACACAAGTGGCAAGTGGGAGCGAGGAAGTGTTTAATGACGCCGTTGTCTCCACACTACAAGCTCTGGAGGCCTTGGCGGCCTCTGAGGAACAGTCTCATCCACAATCGGACAATAGTTCAGGTTCTTACACTATTGTAACGTTTATTCATTGATGTTGACCTTCCAGCCATTCCTTTATTTTGGTTTTGTTTCTCCGTATTCCATTGTCTTCAATGCAAGCCCCATGTATTGTGTGTGCATTTGTTTTTGTTAGAAATGTAATTGTGATCTCATTATGATTTGTGGTTCATTTTTGTTCATGTATTTCATTATTTATGTTCTTATTTGTTGCATTTCATAGCCTTCAACATTTTGTACAAATAAACTATTTTAAAGTATACTTGCGTACGGCGTGATGGCTAAAATGTTTGTCTCTTTGTGACACACAGGTGTAGAAATATCTCGGTCCTTTAGCCCTGAGTCCTCTTCTGATTCTGGGAATGAAACAAATTCGTCTGAAATGACGGAGAGCTCAGAGCTGGCTGCAGCTCAGAAACTCTCCGAAAACTCTCTGAAAATGTTAGTAGCTACGGCCGAAGGGTACCAAACTCTAGCAGAAGAGGAGACTGAGTTTCGATTGGTGCCGTGTGAGGTCCGGGCATCTCTAGATGACTCCCAGTCCACCGCGGTTGCCAATCTTCGTTCAGACCATTTTGAGATGGAGCCAGAAACAATGGAAACCAAGTCGCTGACGGACTACTTCAACAAAATGCACAGGGACATGATGATGGGAATGCCGCAGGGGAAGATCGAGGAGCAAGATGGTGCAATGAAATTGAGCGCCCAAGCAGAAGCCCGTCAGATGAACATCACAAAATCAGAGGACCTTGTTGGGATGTACAACAACTTCAATGGACGAGATTCCCAGCGTTTAGGTCCCTTTGACTTGGAGAGGATGTCGTACGCATTTCAAGAAGGCAATCAGAGATTGCATATGATTCTAAATAATAAATCTGAAGAGCACATTTACTCTGAGGTTGTTGGCGACGGCGGTCCATTGCATGCAGACAGGGTAACGCAAAAAGTAAGTTTAAAGGACTCGATAGACTTGAACACAAGTTCCCCCGCCAAAGAACAATTCATGATTGAACGAGCCCGGAATGAACATCAACAGAGCAAGGCAGCTTCATCCGAGCAAGAAGTGACACGGTTATACGAGTACCACTTGTCCAAAAGGATGTCGTCTTTACAGAGCGAGGGAATTCATTCCCTTCAGAGCTCCCAGTGTTCATCCATCGATGCTGGCTGCAGTACGGGAAGCAGTAGCTGCGTGACGCCAATGGACTCTCCTCTGTGCACGGTGGATAGCGTCCATCTGCATGGAGAGTCCTCTCTGAAAGCTCTCGGATATCCAAATCAGAACGCAGATGGAACGTTTTTGCGGAAGCACCACGGACAGGCTGGCCAAGAGTCGGGCCGAGAGGGATGCCAAAGGTTGCCCAAGATCAGAGAAACCACAGGTATTGCAAACTTGAGAGTTTAACTTTTCAAATGTGCAATTTAACTAACCTAATGACACCATTATCTATGTAGAAACTGCAAAGCTTGGCCATGTGGAGTTAGAGACTGTTTGTCAGCAGCTGAATCAATCAACATTTAGTTGGAGCTAGTGAATAAGTGAAAGGTTTTTGTAGCCCTCACCTCCATTTTATTATATAGAGATATAACATAACTAGTAGGTGGTCAGCTCATCTTAAAGTAATGCATAGTCACATAATATGATTCTCAGTGATCCAATAGCGGCCTTCATATTAGAGAGAATTTGTTGTTTATTCTTGATTTAAACTTCTGTGTAACTTATGGCAGAAATAAATGTCCACTGAATTATGATACTTAATCATGAAACTATATTTGAAATGAATAAGAATCAATCCATCAGTACTGCTAAAAAAGCACAATCTACATTTTTTTAGATCTGGTTTGTGATGAAGAGCCATTTAAAAAGAGATGTATTCAAATGGTATGTCTCAGTCTAAATGTCAATGTCAAATACCATATACTGTATCTAAAGAATTGAAGTTTGTCAGATAAAACAAGAGCTTATTGATAACGTTATATAAGATATTATTCCAACCGATACTCCTGGTTGGAGGCTTCAGTAAATATTTTATGAAACAACAACACCTGCTACCGCTGAAGAGAGGAGAAATTAAAAAGTGCAATGGAAAAGCATTTAGTAGTGCATACAGTTAGAACTCCTTTGTTAAAAATAGGGTAAGTTGTAACTTGCACCCAGATGGTGCAACTGCCCCCTAAACACCTCTAAAGGACGTAAACTTTGTTGTTTTGGAGTCATTCCTGTGTATTTTTTAGGCTTGGAGTCTGGTTGGCAATCTGATTCTCCTTGAGTTCCAGGTGTCTTGCTGACTACTATATTTTTCTGCATTCATTTGGTCCTCCAGCTTTAAAACCTTCAAAAAATCCTTACAGAATGATTCACTGTCAAGATGGTGTATTTCTGAAATGTTGTTTTGTCTAAAAGGTTAGTCCTCTGGCATCCGCATGACGTTTTTAACAGTAGCCTCTCTTCAGTGGTAGCAGCCATTGTTGTTTGCATGGTCTGGAGCTTATAACATTTGTTTCTTGGTGTCCTCCCTCATCTGTCTCTTCCTTGCTCCATGACGCACCATTTAAGGATGCTCTTGATGCATTTACTGCTGTCACATTTTCTCATTTCTTAATTATTGATTTAACCACTACTCGAAAGGAAGCTCAATGACATGGAAATCCCTGCCTGGTGCTTTTTAGTTACTGTTTCATAGAGTTATGTGGAGGCTTTTTTTTCTTCGTGGTCTTCCACTGTGCTGACTCATTTATGCTACAATCAACCAAAAGTCCCTGAGCACACAAATGCTATTTATCTAGTGATGTACAATAAAAAGGTTGCACCAGTGATAAATTCTGACGGTATACTGAATGTGGTGAATACTTCTGTCAATTATAAAAGGGATAAATGCTTACGATAATTATTCTGGATTACGTGATGTATTTTCACTTTTTGTGTGTCAGATTTTGTAGTTTGTGATTCAATGAAGGTAAATGAAAGTAGTTAAACTAGTTCATCAAAAAGTAAAACTGTCATTTACTCATCTGCTGACAAAGAAGATATTGGTATGTTGGTAATCAAACAGTTGCTGGAAGCCCTTGACTTTAATAATACGAAAAAAACTAAAATGTATTTAAGGGTGCAGTGTTTTTTTTTTAATAATTGTGGAAATAAATTAAACTCATGTTTAATATTGATTAAAAGTCAAGATATGTTTTGGAGTCAGTGTGTGCTGTAATTCTGTTTTAAAAAAAATCAGATTGCAATTCTACACGGTATCATTACAGTCAAAGAAATGGACCACTTCACCTTCAAATCAGGAATTACTATTTTGCAGATTTACATTTTTGGGATGTAATTAGAATTTCCTGATTTGGAATATTAAGCCTTGTGTAGAACGTTTCTGCCCAGGCTTATCATTGACGTCATTCATTTCAGTCATTACCTTATCATGCCAAATCAGGATGAGCAGGAACTTTGAATGGATTTGAGATATCCAGAAGCATGAAATTAACCAACTAATTTATTCCTCTCTTATTCCTCCCCCAGTGTAGCATGCTGCAGACGGAGATGAAACAGAAGAATTGTCGTCTTCTCTCACAATATGTCCATTTTCATCCATAGCACAGTTTCCTATGTGCCAAACCAGAGGTGATCGGAGGTCTTGAATGCTTCCCTGTTTATTCTTGCACTTGGCCTCAAATGACCCCCGCTCTGGTTGCCTCATGGAGGCAGAAAAGGAATCTAAATAAGACATCTATTGGCTCAGGGTAGCATTGACACTTTTTATGGAAACTGGTCATAATCACCCAATCAACCCTTGAAAGCGCTGAACACAACACTATCATTCCCAAAGTCAACATGAAACTCAAAACCCATTTGGATTCCATAATGTGACAAAGTTTATCTGCCAGGACTGGATTGTGAAAAGAAGGCCAGAAAGGTTGGAGGGAAAGAGTTGACAGGAATGTGCATTAAGAAAGTAAATGGGATAATTTTGATTTCCTGTTGACTTTAATCTTCTGAAATGGAAGCCAATTATGGGTTTGATGTTACAGAAGTCAGCACAGAAAACAAGTTTAAGACGACAAGCACTGGAACAAGAAAAGTCCATATCCTGATTCCTTTGGACGACACAACCCAGGCGTAAGAACTATGCGTTGCTCTGAGAAACTCTTGCACTGGTCACTTAATATGTCTCTTTTAGCCACATTCTCCAAGACTGCATGTGTGGGGCTTTTACGCTCTGAGGATTTTTTTGTTAAGCAGCAAAAGGACATTTTGAAGCAATTCGGGAAGTCACTTTATTTACTTTGGGAAGTTATTTTGATGACCAAAGCAAAATTACATTTGCATTCAGTACGCTGTTATTTGGTCGCAGCAATGGCCATATGTTGAAAATCACTGCTTTTATTTAGCCATAGAAAAGCCATATAATATCATGCATTCTGTATGTTTGTCATGAAGATGGAGGTAATCCGGCCATTGCGATCCACTGTGATAACAGTGCTTGTGTATATTTTGTGTAATATGTAAAATGAAAAGGAAGTATTCTACAATACATAGAATTTTTAAAAGACAATATATATCACAGCACCTGATAGACGCTTCCATTTTGTTCCATGTGTTTATTTTAGTCTTCATACCAGAAGAGCTTCACATTCAGAAATAAGATACATTTAAGCCACTATATGATCTGTAAACTGTAATTCTGTTCTCAACTTGCACTGTTTCATTTGCTGTTCTTATTTACCTGGCTAATGCATTTATTTACTTAATTTAAAGTCAACATGAAGCATCATTCTCAATCCATTTGAACTATTGTCATCTGATGTACTTCCCAGTGTAACATCTTCCAGAAAAGTGTAGGACAGAATTGTATTCATGATTTGTTGGAGAGAGTGGTTAAGTAACCACATTTTGCTAACATATGTATTTATTATTTTCGTTATTATTATTATTATTATTTATTTATTTAAATAACCTGAACTTAAGAATCAATCACAATAAGACCAGTCATTTAAGTAAATCAGTCCACTTTGATTTCATGTTGACTTTAAATAATAATCGTAATGTATTTTATTTGAATCATCTTCATTAAATATTTCAGCTTGAAATCTGATATCATGCTGTCTTTCTTTTGAGTAATTTTATTTCCTGTTTGATGCCAGTAATTAATTTCTAAATAGCATGTGAATTACATAGTTTGAAACATTATTCCTCTTTCTTTTCTTCCTCTACACGTGTTTGCTGAAGAAGCAACTGCTGTATTGGAGAGAGAGAATATTTTTATTTTTTTAAGTGCTTAATTTAAGTGCTTCACTTTTTCTAGTTTGGCTTTCATTTATGAGGAAATCGTAGCAGAACTTGTGCAAACCCCTGACATTGTTTTGCTTAATCTCTAGTACAGAAACTCATCCCTTGAGATAAAGGATGAAAGTAATGATGTTCCTCTTTATGGTTGTGTTTTAGTGATAATATTGTTCTAATAACATAATAATTAATCCATTAAACATCATAAATATTTAAGATAACAATGCTGATAAGTAGTGGTTTGTTAATAATCACTTTCCAGAATTACAAGAAAAAAATATTCAGAACAACTTTGTCCAAGGGGAAGTTATGTTTAAATATATCCACTTTCACTTTTGTTTGTATTTTTTTTTTTGTGGTTTTACATTGGTCAATAACACCTGTTCTTCAAGTAGCACAAGGAGTGCAAAGACAAACCAGCAAAAGTACCGAACAAGTCACAAACATCAAAAAAGAATCCCAGGTCTGAAGCAGACGGTGAGTAATCGAATGTTTATTTCATTTACAGTATTCAGCTCTCACATATAGTGGTTAGGTCTTAAAACAAATATGCTTGGAGGTAGTTACTGCTTTTTTTCTTAATATGCAGCAAATACATTCATAAAATGTTGGTTTATTTTCTGAAAGTTAGAAAATTTGTTATTTTGATACATCAGCTAAACCAAAAATTCTCTGTAACATTTTGTTCACTGATTTGGGGAAAATGTACAGTATGTAGTGGAGTTAGTGTAAACGTGTAAAATCTGTTAAACAGGGCTATGTAAAGATCTGTGGGCAAAAATTGTCATTTATCAAGCTGATGCCATAAATATTAAACCAGCTAAATGTATTTCAACATGGATTGAGCTCTTAATAACGTCATAATCATTATCCGTTGCTACAGCTCACAAAATAAAATAAAATACTTCATACACTCATATGATACCTTTTTTGTGCAATTTAGGGGCACATAAAATTACAATGTGTGTATTTTTGAAAGGGTGCCTCCCCAGTAAAAGCTATTTGTCCTTTTGCATAAGTTTGTTGATAATTTCTGTATGTAGACTCATAAGTCTATTGTTTTATCATTATTCTACATTTTAACACACACGATCTTCCTCTTTCAGATGACAGGGAAGACATTCATCATATTTTCTGGTCTTATCTCTTTGCTAAATGCAGCCGAGTGGTACCCCAAAAGTCTGAGGTGTGATGTTTCTCTGGCTAGTAACGGGAGTGAGGTCACCGTCAACTGCACTGAACGAGAACTAACCGTAATTCCTTTGGGAATCCCAACGAACACCACCAACCTGACCCTAACGATCAACCACATACCTCATATTACCAACAATTCATTTCACAATCTGCAGAACATCACAGAGATCGACATGCGTTGCAACTGCGTACCAATCAAGGTTGGACCCAAAGACCGTGTCTGCACCAAGAGCTTGACGATTGACAACGGCACCTTCTGGAAGCTAAAGAACCTCAAATCGCTTTATTTGGATGGTAACCAACTGTCTAGCATACCCAAGGGCCTTCCTCCCAACATAGTGCTTCTGAGTCTCGAAGTCAATAGTATTTATACAATCCTTAAGGAGAATCTGACAGAACTGACGAATATCCAAACACTGTATCTCGGCCAGAACTGCTACTTCCGGAATCCGTGCAACACATCATATTACATTGAAAAGGATGCATTTTTGCAACTTGACAAGATGACTTTGCTTTCTCTGAAGTCTAACAACTTGTCTTACATCCCCCACCAACTACCATCCAGCCTCAAAGAGCTGTACCTGTACAACAACAATATTCAGACAATTACAGAAATGGACTTTCACAATCTGACAGAGCTGGAGATACTGGATTTGAGTGGGAATTGCCCACGTTGTTATAATGCACCTTTCCCATGCGTTCCATGCCCGAATAATGCTCCACTTCAGATACATCCGAACTCCTTCCAGACTTTGAATAACCTAAAGACTCTTCGGCTTCATAGTAATTCTTTAACACGCATCCCTTCGAAGTGGTTTCAAAATCTGACTCAACTTAGTCTTCTAGACCTCTCAAGCAACTTTTTGGCTAAGGAGATAACATGTACCACCTTTCCTTCGTTGTTGCCTAATCTGGAAGAGTTGGATCTGTCTTTCAATTATGAGCTACAGGTGTATCCTACATCCCTCAACCTTTCAAGATCATTCCATCACCTTAAATCTCTGAAGGTCCTAAGAATCAGAGGGTATGTGTTTCAAGAACTCAAGCAGGACGATATCCAACCGTTGGCTAATTTGAACAAACTGGAGCTCATTGATCTTGGCACAAACTTCATAAAGATAGCACATCTCAGTGTCCTGAAGAACCTGACAAACTTCAAAATCATCAACCTGTCTGACAACAAAATCTCAATGCCTTCCCAAGGAGGAACTCTGCCTTCTAACCACAGAGAAAATCATTATAGTTCTCCAATGTCGCAAGGTGCACAGTACCACAATGGAGAAGTGAAGGATATGCACTATTTCCTTTATGACGAATATGCACGCAGCTGCAAATACAAGGACAAGGAACTCTGGATTACAAGTCCTTTCAACAACGAATGTAGTTCCTTTGGGAAAACGTTGGATATTAGTAGGAATAACATCTTTTTCCTTCATTCCAGATTTCTGGATCTTGATGAGCTGAAATGCTTGAATCTCTCTGGGAACGCCATGAGCCAGAGTTTAAACGGCTCTGAGTTTGTCAAGTTGAAGAAATTACAATATCTAGACTTTTCAGACAACCGTCTGGATTTGATGTTCTCTTCAGCATTTCAGGAACTGAGCAGCCTGGTGGTTCTGGATATCAGCCGTAACAGTCATTACTTCGTGGCTGAGGGTTTAACTCACATGCTGAATTTTACAAAGAACCTGAGTAATTTGATCAAATTAATCATGAACGATAATCAAATCTCGACATCTACCAACACGGAAATGGAGAGTTTTTCTCTGGAGAATTTGGAGTTTAAAGGCAACCGTCTTGATATGTTGTGGAGAGATGGAGACACAAGGTACGCCAACTACTTTAAGAAACTTTTAGCCTTGAAGTCTCTTGATATCTCTCGCAACAACCTGAACTTCATCCCACTAGAAGTTTTTGCAGGTCTTCCAGACACCCTGACAGAGCTGTACATCACTAACAACCGGTTAAAGTCATTCCATTGGGAGGGCCTTGAGTACCTTAAAAACCTAGTTAAGCTAGACCTCAGTGGGAATCACCTGACGGATGTTCCTAAATGCTTGTCTAACTATACAAAATCAATTCAAACACTGGTTCTACACAAGAATAACATTGTGAAACTGACTCCTGATTTTCTCAAGAATGCATCTACACTCAGAGTCCTAGATCTTAGTTATAATCGCATCCAGTTCATCGAAGAGTCGAGTTTCCCAGAAAATGTAATAGACCAACTGCAGACCCTTTACTTGAACAACAACCGGTTTGTGTGCTCTTGCAATGCCACGTGGTTCGTCCGATGGATCAACCGGACGTCTGTAAATATACCGCGCCTCGCAATGGACGTCAACTGTGCTTCACCAAGTGCCCAAAAAGGTCAAAGTGTGATTTTCCTCAACATCCAAGCCTGCCAACACAACTCCCTATCCATCATCCTCTGCATTTTAATGACCTCTGTGATACTTGGCATTCTCACGCTCACCATATCAAGTCATCTCTTTCTTTGGGATGTTTGGTACATCTACCATTACTCCTTAGCCAAACTCAAGGGATACCGTCGTCTTTCCTCCAACAGCGCTGTTTACGATGCCTTTGTGGTCTACGATACGACTGATCCAGCTGTTCACGAGTGGGTCATGCAAGAGCTTCGCATTCACCTGGAAGACAAGGGCGACCCAAAGATGCAACTCTGTTTGGAAGAGCGGGATTGGGTTCCTGGATGTCCCCTGATTGAAAACCTTTCCCAAAGCATACAGTTGAGTAAACGCACTGTTTTCATTCTGACTGGACGATATATCAAGAGCGGAAGCTTCAGGACAGCGTTTTATTTGGCCCACCAGCGACTCATGGATGAAAGAAATGATGTTATTGTACTGATATTCCTGGAAAAAATGCCTTGTCATTCTAAGTACCTGAGACTGAGAAAGAGGTTGTATAAAAAATCAGTTCTGGAGTGGCCGAGGAACCCTCAAGCACAGAGGTACTTCTGGTTCACTCTCAGAAGTGTCATGGCACCTGAGAGTCAGCAATACAACAAACTCTTCCAGGAAACTCTGTGATTGGAACACACTTCATGGACTGGCGCATCTGAAGCTTTAAAGCTTTATTTCTGCATTCGAAAGCTTCTTTATCAAAACCTCCTTTAATTTAGTGATGGTAGACTTTATTGTAATTACAAATAAACATAATAATGCAGTTTGACACATACCCTTATTACTTGGTAGATGACATATTTGTAAAGTTGACATAAAAGAGCTTCAATTAAAAAAAAAATGTATGTATGCAGTTTGTATGATAATAATAATAATAACTTTTACTAATACTTTTATATTTTACAGTTTTTATTATTCTTATTACTGCACTCTCATATTAGTGTTATTTTATTATTTTAAAGCTTTATTAATTTTATTGTCTGGTTTTGTATTGTTCATTATTAGTATTATTATTAGTAGTAGTACAATTAGCAATTTTTTGCTAATTTAAGTAATTTTATGCTTACTGTAAATCCTTACGGTCATTTCATGAAGCTGCTAATCAGGTTTGGTATTGTATTTGTAGTTGCAAAGTTTGTTTTAAATATCCAGGTTTAAATGATGAATTATTGTTATAAATAATAAATTATTGTTATATTAATCAGTTTTTCTGAAACAAAGGAGTTTGCTCTTGTGGAAGTAAGACACTTCTAATATACTCACCTGGCACACTTACCTGTATCACTTTATGGAGCACTAACGTGCCAACCGGCATACTTGTATTGTCACTCACCTGCTTCTCTAATGTGCCCACAGTCTGTGGAGAGATCATATGATACTTATCTGAGTTGCCCACCGTCTGCCTACGATAAGGGAGATTGTTAGATGCACTGTCTGCCATTGCAGCGATCAAACTTTATCTCTTATGTTGATTCTATAAACTGTGTGATCTACTCCCCTCTGTGTTACTCTAATAAATATCATTTATTATCATTCCGGTCTCTCAGAACTGTCATTTGAGCGCTACACTGGAAGCCTTAAAATATGATTAATTACACAAGTATTTTAATTAATTAATTTTGTAATGCACCATATAGGGACTGTTTCCTGAACAGGGTTTATAGATTATAACTAGATTATAATAAATGTTAGAGCTGTCTAAACTGGAAAAAGCTTACACTGACGTATCTTAAAATATATTACTGTTACTGTTTGGTCTCAAAATGCTCAGGTAATGCTTTTTTGTAAAACATGTTCCTAAAAACTATTTAAATGTCCTAAATTAACAAAGACCTAGTCCTGGCTGGGAAACCACCCTATTGTATAATATACTTAATGTATAATGATCTGATCATGAATAATTACAATCACAGTTTTAAAACCTTGTCATACTTATCTATTCATTGTTGCACCTTTAGTACAACCAAAGTATAATGCATTAAAGCATGTGAGCAATTTCAAATGTAACAAGGAATCTGCAAATATTCTAATGCATTTCAACTTTATTCAAAACATTTTATGACGAGATATAATTCATTACACTATGAATACTTTTATAATGCATTATAACAAAAAGAATAACTTGCTGTTTATAAAATTTTAAGTTTTAAAGATGCAGTTTGTAATTTCGGTGATGTAGTGTGAACAAACAGAATTGCTAAAAATAACACTCAAGCAAACAGCTGTACAGTGAGCAAAGTGTCAGTGTTTTTGTTTTTTGTTTTCAAACCAGCGAATAGTTAACTTACAGTGACTCTGCACATTACAGTGGAATATAGTGATTCTTGACATGGGAAACATGTAGAAACACATTTAAAATTTGTTTCTAAATCTTGAACTACAGATAAATAACAAAGCAAGCCGAGTATAAACCTGATGTTGAAAACACTGAGGTTGTGTCTAGAAATTAAATTATGATTTGGGGATATACAGAGAGGGACTCCTCCACTTTCGATTTCTGAAGAGAGACCCTGTAACGTTTTGTAAATGTGCATGTGATCTGTGCCATCCCTGAGGAGGAGGAACAAGGCAGAACTTCCTCATTTATTCTGGCAACTGACAAAACCACTTTCATCTTTGTGGCTGCACTGATCCACACAACAACCAATAAAATGTGACTAATGAAAAAATAACCTAAAACAGAAACTGAACCATTTATTTTAGTCAGTGGATTGCTAGGTGCTGATCAAAAGCAGCGTTTAGAGCTGTTAGTGTTAAAATAATCTTTAGCTGTTAAACCAAAACTTCCTGTTTCCTAAATGCAACTGTGTGCATTTAACTAACGCCACTTATTTTGGCTCTACGCATTGCATAGTTTGCGCCAGGATATTAGATCAACATTGCTACCATGGTAAGGAGGTGCACTTCATTAATTTAATGAGCTAATATTTCCTATGGATGTTCACTGTTATGTATGACGTATAATTTTTAAAGAGATGAGCGTGGATGCAAGTTTATAGCTTTAATATATAATTTTATGGTTATGAAAACAAATGCATGTCATGCACTTAAGAATGCATTGGTATAACTCACCAAAATGTTTTACTGATCTGCTATAATAATCACTAACTTTCATTTTACTAACAGTGATAAAATTAGACGCATTACTCTTAGACTAAAAGTGCTTTTGTCACAATATTGCTCAGTGCCGTTTCACAACTCTGTTTCATACCATATGTGTTAAAATTAAAGCCTTTCTCTTAGCCTTTTGCATTTGTTGTTCATGCACATAAAAAAAATGCATTTTGTCTCAGATTGTATTGATCAGTTCTGTTAAACAGCTGTGTGTTTCTTTTTCCGCAGGTAATAAAATTATACATCTGGCTCATTATGATGCAGAAGATCACACTAATGATTTGTGAATTGAACACGACGAGTCTGAAGACTCAACCCTGCGATATACATGACAATGTAACTGCAATGACAGTTCTTGTTGACTGCCATGGACGTAGACTCAAAGTGGTGCCAATGCTCTTACCAAACACGACCTACCTTGATCTATCCGAGAACAAGATCAAGAACATAACAGCACACGATTTCCAAGACCTGGCGAATCTGACCTATCTAAATCTGAACTGGCTGAATAATAATCAGAAGGTTCTTATTGGAGTTGGGGTATTTTCGAATATGACCAAGCTACATACGCTGGCGCTCAATGGGATTGGACTAAAGCACGTACCAAATGATATTCCAAAGAATCTAGAAAACCTAAGACTTGTTGAGAACAAGATCACCCGCTTAAACTCAACATCCTTCAGGCATGTGCAAAATCTGTCGGTCATCTACCTTTCGAAAAACTGCTACTACTGGAATCCTTGCTCAAATTACTATCAAATAGAAGACGGAAGCTTTTCTTTCCTGAACAACTTGAAACACCTTACTTTGTCCTACAACAACTTAACGCAAGTCCCCAAAGGGTTACCTTCGTCACTGATGACGCTTGAGCTTGCTTCAAACACAATATCGTATGTTGGAGAGCATGATTTCCAAGGACTCGACAATCTGCTAAGTCTAAAAATCCAAGGGAACTGTCCGAGATGTCAAAATGCTCCATTTCCATGCATTGCATGTAAAAATTTCTCTATTGAAATTCATCCACGAGCCTTTGTCGGCCTTAGAAAGCTAACACTTCTGCACCTCGCTGGGAATTCAATCGAGAAAATCAATCCTACTTGGTTTATAAACCTCTCAAAGCTCAAGGAGCTCTACCTGTCCTATAATTTCTTATTCGAAGCTGTTCAAAGTAATGTTTTCTTGAATAATCTGCCACTGCTGACAAAACTCGATCTCTCGTTTAACTACGCTCTCAAGACTTACCCCACCACGGTTAAGATATCTCCCAGCTTTGCAAATTTAACTTCGCTGAAGACGCTGCACCTTCGAGGCTTGGTTTTCAAAGAAATCCAGAAAGAAACCTTCAGCTCTCTGTTTGGATTACAAAACCTGTCAATGTTGGATGTAGGCATAAACTTCATTGTCCGTGCAAAAGCGGACATATTTCAACAATTTCAACATGTGAAACTAATCTATCTTTCGGAAAACAGACTTTACCCAGTGACTGTAAAGGGAGAGTTGCATGAAGATACAGGCGTTGGTTTAAAATCCTCATCCAAGGTTTCTTCAATGTCCGAACCTTATCCTAAAGGACATTCTTTCGACCTTCCAAAGGAGCTCGTAAAACCAAAGTGCTATGCCGCTGGCCGCGTGTTGGATCTCAGCCGAAACAACCTGTTTTTAATTACTCCTGAACAGTTTCAGCCATACGGGAACATATCTTGCCTCAATCTTTCAGGAAATGGCTTTGCCACGGCTCCGAATGGATCGGAATTCACAACGCTACCAGACCTCAAATATCTGGACTTGTCCTTCAACAAAATTGACCTGGCATACGATTTCGCCTTCCGAGAGTTACAGAGTCTTGAGGTGCTAGATCTTAGCTACAACCCCCATTACTTCACTGTGCAAGGTGTGACGCACAATTTAAACTTTCTCAAACACTTGCCCTCTTTGAAAGTGTTAAATATGAGCCACAATAGCATCTATACATTAACCACCAAAACCATGTCAAGCAAGTCTCTTCAAGAGCTGCAATTCCAATACAACAGCCTCGGCAAGATGTGGAGGTTAAAAGACAAAACTTACGATAGGCTATTTAAATACTTGACCAATCTGACCTATCTGGACGTATCCTATAACTACATCGTTAAGATCCCTTTAAGGATATACAAAAACCTTCCAAGAAGCATTCAAAGGTTGCAATTAAGCCACAATCACCTGGCGAATGTTAGCTGGGAAATGTTGAGACAGTTGCCTGTTCTTAGAGAGCTCATTTTAAGTAACAACAACGTTGATAGAATATCTAGTAAATTGTCAAAAGATGTTCCTTCTTTGGAGTTCCTTGATCTGCGGCACAACAGAATATACAAGCTTTCTAGTGGATTTCTCCAGGGAGCGGTAAACCTAAAGAAACTAGATCTCAGTTACAACCACCTCATAACCATCAACAAGTCCACATTTCCATCTGAAGATGAGATTTACCTAAAGACGTTGTCGCTCAACGGAAACCCTTTCCATTGCACATGCAAACTGCTTGAATTCGTTCTGTGGATTTACAAAACTAAAGTGAAGATCCCCAGATTGGTGACTGCAGTGACCTGTGCTATGCCTGAAGAGAGGAAAGGTACAGCAGTAATACATTTTGACATTACAGAATGCAATAATGAGAAGCTTGCATTTCTGGTGTACTTTTTCTGCACTTTTTGTATTATGTGTACTACTTTCATGGCCGTTGCAATGCACCTCTTCTACTGGGACGTTTCCTACTTATTCTACTATTTGAAAGCCAGATTTACTGGGTATCAGCAACTGAGCTCTGACAGCTGCATCTACGATGCCTTCATCACCTACGACACCAAGGACACGCAGGTGGAGTCACCTTTGTTTACTTTGCATTTATACAATACAGATGGTTAAAGAGCACATTCATATACAGCAAAACGACATAATCAATGATGCAAAAGCTGCAGTCCGTAACTTTTTCTGGTTAAAAACGATCAAGTACAGCAAGTACACAACCAGCCAGTGCTCAAAACTAAAACTATTTTAGCACGATTCAAAAAACGTTATCTTATATTTTCTAATTTGTGTGGTTCTGGTTAGCCTGGTAATACCAGACTCTGATACTTCACTTTGGGAGAGGGGCTCGTCTTTTGTTTAAAATCATTGGTGTACCCATATGCCAGTCGCATAAGGTGAGCCAATTACATATCGCCATCACATATGGCTGGACTTTGGCCTCCCCGTTTTCTTGACTTTATGTCACACAATTGTGAGCTTGCAAGTTTATATTATGCAATTCTGACTTTTGTTTCACGTAATTTCGACTTTATATCTTGCAATTTTGATAAAAAAGTTGATTTGTTGATTCATTTCAGTGTTAATAATAATTCATTTTATTTACATGCACCTTTCAAGATTCTCAAGGACATCTTACAGTAGTAAAATACATGATTAAACAGAAGAAAACAATACCCAATAACATGACTAGTGGCCTGTTTCATAAAACAAGTTTACCCAATACTTAGTCTGACTTATTTTAAATCAAATTATCTGGCAATCTGGCAATACTTGGTAAACTTGTTTTATGAAACAGGTCCTAGATGATTCAGGATAGGCTAATCTGTGTTGATTGGGTTCAGTTCACTGAGTGTGGTTGTTGCAGGTGTCTGACTGGGTGCTCAATCACCTGCGAGTGCATCTGGAGGATCAAGGCGAGGGATTCCTGCCCATTTGCCTGGAGGAACGAGACTGGATTCCCGGCTCTCCCATTGTGGACAGTCTAACTCAAAGCATCCAGCACAGCCGTAAAACCGTCTTCGTCCTGACCGAGCGCTACGTGAACAGCGGCTCCTTCAAGCTGGCCATCTTCCTGGCGCACCAGAGGCTTCTGGAGGAGAACGAGGACGTGATCGTGCTGCTTCTTCTGGAGCCCGTCCTGCAGCACTCTCGTTTCTTTCGGCTGCGCAGACGACTCTGCGGGCGAAGCATTCTGGAGTGGCCCCATTCACCCTCTGCCGAGAACTGGTTCTGGCAGTCGCTGCGTAACGCCATACGAGTGGACAATCAGACCATTTACAGCAACCTCTACAGCAGATACTTCACCACTAAGTAGAAGGAATAATGCAGAAAACCGGTTGAGCTAGAGAAACATGATTAGACTGAGAAACTGAGCCCTGTGGCAATTACTGCATAGATTCAATTCATGAGAGTGGAAAGCATGAAAAAGAAGAATTTATTACTTAGCTATTCAACATTTTTTAGCCTATAAAGTAAAAACAAAGAAATTGGATTTGACAAAAATCCACAACAAAGTGCAATTATATGCCAAGAGTAATATTGAGAGGGGGGAAACATTTTCAAGAGTTTTTTTTTTTTAATCTTGCTTGTAATGCAATATGTAGAATTGCAATTATTTAACATTAAATCCAAACTTTTCCTTTTTGCACACAAACACAAAAGAAGATGTGAAGAACAAATAAGAAGGAGCATCTATTTTCCTAATTTTCTTGTTAGGCATTCTTTTAATTGTAAAAAGAATGCATTTCAAATGGAAAATAGCTGGATCAATCCTACTGTTGGTCAAGTATTTTAATTAAATGTAGGATATATATATATAGCCTGCATGTGTGTGTCTGTGTGAAATCAAGCCATTAAACCGTTACAACATCATTATTTCCCTTTGCACAAACAAGAGCAACAAGCAGCACCCATTTTCATATTTTTTTTATCATAAAATATTGGAAAAGAGCAGGACAGGTAATTTCTTTTTTCAGGTGGAAATGTGCAGTCCTTTACTCTGTCACGTCTTTAATTAGTTTCTGAAAAGGAGCATTTCATGTTTTTCTACCAAAAATGATGAAAAGAGGCTTGAAATTTCCAATCTCTTTTTTTTCTATAACAAAATGTGTTTATTTGAAAATGAAAATGTAAAAGAGCAGAACAAGATGAGTCCTTCACTTAGTCACTAATATTGTAATTAATATGTTGTATCCTAACTATTAAAACAAATAATTTAAAAATCCAATTCAAACGTCATTGTTTCTCTTTGCAAACACAAAACAAATGCAAAGACAGAGCATCTGTTTCCTATTTTCATCATAGCATGAAGAAAAAGCCCAACGCATTGTGCAAGGAAGGTCTCTGAATAGTTTGCTAGCAGTTAACAGGAACTGATCACACACACTTCCTGTTACGATCTTGATCAGCTGGTCTAAATAAGCTTTATTTTATAGTTCTTTTTTCCTGCTTAAAATTGGACTTTAATTCAGAACTGTTTAATTCTGAGAAAAAGTCCAAATTCCGACTTTATATCACACAATTGTGAGCTTGCGAGTTTATATCATACAATTCTGACTTTTTTCATGCAATTACGACTTTATATCTTGCAATTTTGAGAAAAAAAGTCAGAATTTGGAGATAAGAAGTGTTGATTCAGTTCAGTGTTAATAATAATTAATTTTATTTACATGCACCTTTCAAGATTCTCAAGAACACCTTACAGTAGTAAAATACACGATTAAACAGAAGAAAACAATACCCAATAACATGACTAGTGGCCTGTTTCATAAAACAAGTTTACCCAATACTTAGTCTGACTTATTTTAAATCAAATTATCTGGCAATCTGGCAATACTTGGTAAACTTGTTTTATGAAACAGGTCCTAGATGATTCAGGATAGGCTAATCTGTGTTGATTGGGTTCAGTTCACTGAGTGTGGTTGTTGCAGGTGTCTGACTGGGTGCTCAATCACCTGCGAGTGCATCTGGAGGATCAAGGCGAGGGATTCCTGCCCATTTGCCTGGAGGAACGAGACTGGATTCCAGGCTCAACTGGAACTGCTCAATTGTCTCTAAATAGTCTCCTAGCAGCTAACAGGAACCGATCACACACATTTCCTGTTGCAGTCTAGATCAGCTGGCACTAAATGTGCTTTATTTTATATGTGTAGTGCACGGGCCTGCTTAACACAATACACTTCATTCATTCATTCACGTTTAGTGTATAGCTTTAACAAAAAGGCAGAGGTGTCCACAAAATAAAAGTATCTCGTCTTATTGAGTAAATATCCCCAAAATGCTAATATATTTGATTGTAATAAACAAAAATATTTATTATAATAGAAATATGCCATAAATGTTCGTACTTGGATATTGTTCAATAAAAAAAATAAACATGCAAACATATCCTGCGATTGATATCCCAATTGTGGTTAAATATTTATTTACAGGTAGTTTTATTGTTATCCGCCAGATGTCGCCCAACATCAGCGCGGCTCTCAGAGGGCGTTCCCTTCAGTTCCTCGTGCGTTTTCTTACTTGCCTAAATTCTTAAATACATGCACGTTTCCAGTGTTTCTTAACTAAAGCCTACTGTTATTATCTAGTTGGTGGGTTAGTAATATTTACAGGGACTCGGGGAAGTAAGGATGCGTCTAGCGGTCCGCTGACGTCAGTCACGTGATTTGCATATCTCCGCTTATAAATGCCGTGATTCTGCGCTTGTCCTCACACTGCTGCATCCGCCGGAGAATAACGCTCTTCAACTACCGCTAACTCTGGTGAGCACGACAAACCCTTTTTCTTTTACCATGCACTAAATACATCGTTCCTCATCTTTCGGCTTGAAGTCTATAATGTCAATGCATTTTTAGAAACTGGTGTCGCTGTTATGCATCATTTGCGAAATGCATGCATCACGGTGTAACTTATAAATGCATCCGTTTTACAATCACCAGCAGAAAATGTGTAATATATTGTATGTTCAGTGCGATTCTTGCGATGTATCAGTGAGGGGCAATAAATGAAGCTTCGTAGGAGTTTCTTTGTTCAGGAATGATGAGCTTGGAACAGTTTTTATTCAATGCGCCAAAATGTGAAATATTGCATAAACGCGAGCTGGAAATATGCTCAGATCGTTGCAAGAGCTAAAACGCGTTTTTACGGATGGAAACGTTGCTGTGAAGTGAAATATGAGCGAGAATGAGCAGGAAAGGGCGGTGGTTGCATACCAAATACTCAAGACTGTGATGCAACAGCAGCGTTTCCTTCCACCACACTTCTTGCATTATTATAGCCTTAAAGCAAGACTTCAGCTTTCTTCTTTTTGTTGCATTTCCTTAATTTCTCAGGAATGCGCATTTAAGTGCGTTTTTGTTACATTAGGGTACCAGATGCTACAGATCAGGGATACAAAGGATTGGAAAAGCCCATCTTGGCTGTGCAATAATATGAATATTAATGTTGCATGCTTCTGCCTTGTGTCTCTTTGTGTGTGTCATCATTAACAGCAAGCCATTTCCTGTCATTTGATTTCAGACCCACTGCAAACATGTCTGACAAGCCAAATCTCGAGGAGGTGACCAGCTTCGACAAAACCAAGCTGAAGAAAACAGAAACTCAGGAGAAGAATCCCTTGCCGTCTAAAGAAAGTATGATTTCTCGCAGCTTTTCTGAGGCATGCACTGAAAAGCCTAAAAGGATAACGAATAACCCTGTGCTCTTGTCTTTCAGCCATCGAACAGGAGAAGCAGGCGGGTTCATCATGAAATCTGCTCGGCACACTTCTATGCACTGTACATTCCACATTGCCTTCTTTTTCACGTCTTCTCGCTGTTTAACTTTTAACAGAAAAAATATGACCTATGTCGCATCGTGATTGGACAACCAAAAAAATGCAGACGTCCGTACAAGCCCTATGTTTTTGTGCCCACGTACTCCTCTTTTTGTAAACCGCACCACTGATATTCTCATGAAGTTTGTTGATATGGAGGAGGCGGAGCCTGGCGTGAAGTTTCACTGCTTTGAGAGGTGGCGAGGGGGCGGGGCTAGGAGTTTGAGTGACAGCTAACAGAGACTCGCTCTTGTAACATCTCTTGTGACCTTGGTTGACTTGCTCAAATGCTTTAAAGTCATGCAGTGTTTTTTTGTATGTTGACGTCTTGGAATGCACAATTTTTTGTTTTGTAATGCAAATAAAAATCTGTAATATTCAGATGGACATCTTTTTAAATGTTTGTTCTGTGCTTGTCGCTTTCAGCTTCTTAAGAAAATATTTTGTTTGAAATTACTCGATGAGGATTTTAAAAAACAGAAATGAATAGGAATCAGTATTTTTGCTATTAAAAACAATAAATGATATGCGTGACAAGAAAAATTGGCATTTAACTAAGAATAATTTTCAGGTTCTTCTTAAGGAAAATTACACCACTTTTGTCTTTTAGATAACAAAATAAACTCAATTATATAGACCCAAATGTAAAATTAATTTTAGTCTACTCGTGTGGCTTAAAAAAAGAGCAATATTTAGGCAATTCTATTTAGAATCGCACACACAACAAAAAATAGTTGCATTTTAAAATCTTTTTGTACTTTCCAGGCCTAGAAATTGTGCGTTGTTTTCAGGTTTTACTTTTACTTTCATGCGTGCATTAATAAATACATTTCTAGCTTTGTTTATTGCAATCGCTGTGGGTAGTTCAAGAGGTCATCAACGCAAAGTACAGCATTTTAACTTTAGATATAAAAAATCTGAGTTCTACATTCCATTCATACACCTCAATAATTACCAAACCCTTCCTGCAGCTCCGTCTTATCATTGTTCTGATCACATCTTTGTTGGATCTCTTGTCTGTTAAGTGAATGCTGGCCACTATTGACCCGCATTGGCGTGTTGTGACTTCATCTGACCCATAAAAGAGCCCTGGAGCCAATCTGTTTCAGCACATGCCAGGACTCGGTCAATAGTCGTCAAGGACAGACGCAATATCTGCTGAACTCTGGAACTGCTGATAATGGCCAGATCAGAACGCTTCCCTGAACACAAACGCTTTCATTATTGTGTCCAGAGCTTTTCTGAAGATCGCTGCACATCATAAAAGACTGAGTGCAAAAACACTTCAACAGCTGTACAATATGAGCTATAATCTCTTCTGTTTATTTTCTATTAAGTAGCTAACTTTTATAACTCTACCTGCCTGCAACTCTTGAGGATTTAATTAACTATTCTGATTCATATTTTACTTTCACTAAAAGAACTGAAACAAGAAAGAAATGACTCCGATTTAGAAGCCGTTCAAAAATTATAATAAGTATGCATTAGCAATTAAGCACATTGTTTCTAGGATGTTTGTAGGTGTTGGTTTTCTGGGTGGTTTCTAAGATGTATTCGGTGGTTGCTAAGGCGTTTTGTGTGGTCTCTCTTTTTTTCTTGTGAGTAAATATAAAATATATAAATAATAGTAATAATAAATATTTTTTTAGTTTTTCTTATGACTGTTAACTGTTAAATGAGAATTTCTTTTTAATGAATAATGCATGATTTAAATGCATCATTGAAAGTCGCACAGCAGAGAATATTAGTTTGTACTGATTTCCAATTACGCATGTAATTTAAGATTTTTATACTGCTTTTAATTGGTTTTCAGTGAGTCTAATACGTTTTTAAATCAGTTAACATTGTATCAGACTTTTACGCTGCATTAAAATACAATTCAAATTGAGCATAAAGTTATAAGCAAACGGTAAATATTCCTGCAGGTCTGCTCGAGCAGCATTAGCTTCATTAAGCCCTCATTTAAAGTGGATAAGCACTAATCTGGAGCTGTTAATGGTGTTTTAATCTGCCAGATCCAGAATTACCACATCTAATGTCCCTTCAGTTTGCCTTTGGACACTTTTACCTCTGTCAGTATAACATATCTAAATCTAGCTAATGCCTATTGAGTGTCTTCCACATGCTGTAAAAAAATTGCTGTAGTTATGCAGCTGTTTGCCAGTAACTTACTGTAGATTTAAATTTATGTTATTTACTGGCAACAGTTTGTTCAAAGTTAAATGAACATTAAACATTAACAAGTCTTTGTCTTTAAAGAATAAAACTATAAAATAACGACCAGAACCAGAAACCTTCATCAACCTTTTTCTGTTTTTTTTTCCTTCAGATTTAAAGGAAAGTTAAGTTTTTTTCTTTAGTTTTATTCTGTAAAGATAAAGACTTGTTAATGTTTAATTAACTTTGAACAAACTGTTGCCAGTAAATAACATATACAGTAAGTTACTGGCAAACAGCTGCCAGTAATACTGTAATTTCTACAGCAAATATTTTGCTGTGTATGGCTTGAAAAAGTGACATAACAAAAGTACATAACTAATCCTGTATGTTGTTGGACTCGTCTGGGGGACTTTCATGTAGAATGTTTCTGGTTTATTTTTAGCTTGTGTTTGACACTGATTATAACTCTTGTACTTGCCCTTTTCCAAGCGTTCATGATATCAACAAATAGGACTATGTGCTTCATAATACATAAACAAATTCCTCTTCCTCTTTGATTTCTTTCTCCTAATTTCCCTTTATATTATAGTGTAGCCACATTGCTATTGATAACATCTAGATGCTAGCATTAAGCTGTTCATTGATGATGTTTGCTTCTGTTTGTGTGATGTTATTTCCTGATGCAAGATCCACCACTGGTCGACATTAAAATACTGGTTCAGTTTTAATGCTAATTCGCTGAGCAAGCATTAGACACACCTGACGGGGAGAAACATACGGGTCAGAAGCATTACAAATAATCATTATGCTACGGCTTGTGTAATGTTTCAGGCCTTTTCTGTCAGCAGTTTCATTGTGATGAGGCTTTTAGACATCTGCAGCTTTTTAACTGCACTGAAAGTATTTTTAGATGGCATATAGAGAAGTACGGAAGCCCCTTTCTGCCACTGAATAAAAAAAATACTAATATTTTTACTTATCTCACAATTCTGACTTTATAACTTGCAATTGCATGTTCGTATCATGCAATTCTGAGAAAAAAATAAAATAAAATTGTGAACTTTTCAATTGCAAGAAAAGGACTCCCAATTGTAAGAAAAATATATAAGCTTACAATTGTTAGAAAACAGTCTTAATTGAGGATAAAAGTCAGAATTATGAGTTTATATCTCACAGTTCTGACTATAACTTGCAACTGCAAGTCTGTATCGCACAGAAAAACATTGTGAATTGTGAGAAAATGCAAGATAAAAACGCAATTGCAAGAAAAGGTTGTTTGCAAGTTTATATCTCATTTCTGACTTATTTCTCCCTACTGTGAATAAAAACATTTTAAATTAAGATGCAAGCTTTATTTTTCATTTAGTGCTCATTTATGCTTCCACAGGAAAGACTGAGTAAGTATCACATTTACACTTTTAAACAGACTTTTGGTTGAGAACGTTTTAAGGCTGGTTTGCTCTATTTTATATATTTTTTGCTTTGTGAATCTTAATCTGAAGGTGATAAATATGTGAAAACGTGCACATTTTGGTGATTGGAGTGAAAAAAACTATTTCGTAAAATACACAAAACAGTGACGAAATGCAACTCCAGCTGCTCTGATCTGAGAACGGAGGACATTGGGAGTGTTTTGTGATTGTGGGCACATAATGAGAGCATGTATTGTTTTCATGTATTTATGAGCTTGTAAACATTATTAAAGCTGCAGTGTATCATTTCTGTGCCACCAAACACAACTGCAAAATCACGTCCTAAACTCACACCGCTGACTAAGCTGACGTTGTAATGTAACTCTTCATCATTAACAGCAACAACAAACTACATTTCTACATTTTCTCGAGATGCTTATGAATAAAAACATAAAAAAGCCAGTAATCTTGGTGCATTTCTAAGAGGTTAGGATGTTCAGTGAGGCATCTCTGGGTGGTGGCTTGTGTGGTTTCTAGGGTGTTGCTATGCAGTTTGGTTGTGAGGGTGCTATGTGGTTGCTGGGGAATTCTAGATGGATTTTAAGATGTTTCTAGGCATTGTTAGGGTTTTGTTGGTTGTTTAATTTGTATAGTATGAGATTGTTCCAAGGCCCATTTTAGCCATTGCTACATTTTATTTGGGTGGTATTTTCTAGGTTATTCCTATAGATTGTAGACATTGCAAGGTGTTTCTAGATGGTTTCTATGGTGCTGATATGCGGTTACTGGGGTATTCTACTGTAGATGGTTGCTGTAACATTAGTCGTTGCTACAGTTTTCTATGTGGTTATCAGGGTGTTGCTATGTAGTTTTTCTAGGTCATTTCTTGAATGTTTATAGACAGTGCCATTTTTTTCTTGGTGGTTTCTAGAGTATTGCTATATGCTTCTGCTGGGCAGATGCTTGATAGGGGATTTTGGCGTTAGTTTTCTGGGTGGTTGCTAGGGTGTTACTATGTGGTTTTGGGGATATTCTAGGTAGTTTCTAGGCCATTTGTTGGCGTTAATTTTTTTTCTCTTTGTATTTTTAAAGTAATATCATCATTAACTGGTAGTCATCCACCATTATTCCTGTAGGTTTCTTCACGGCAGGTTTTAATATTGCAGTGTTTTCACACAGATGGGTAAAATAGAGGAAACCAGTTAAAACAGATGATCTCTGACATCCTGTAGTTCACTGCCACTCCCATGATCTCATTTCTTCTCTGCTGTTAATAGTGCTGCACATTTAAAGCATGTTAATCCACCATTAAAGTAAAATTCAATGTATTTTATAATCATTCAGTGCATGAGTGCCAGACATTAAGACATTTATTTATGCATTTAATTGTCAGCAAGTCTATAAAAATCATCCAAATTCTAGCGGAGAATGGTGAGAGCTCCCTCTCAGTGATTTTGAAGCTGATTTAGATATGAACGTCTTTGCTTGGCATAGAATGAATATGTTCTTTCACACCAGCAGATGGTTCATAGAAATAGAGCTAACTGAAAGAAATGTGTGTGTTGGCGTTTGAGTATGTTTGCATGTGCCAAAAACAAACAACAGCCACTGGTATTGTTCATTACATACTCTCAGACTGTATTCAGTAAATGACATGTACTTGCTCTGAAAGAGAGGGGCTGCTGTATATAGTAGTGGGATCTGTTCCGAAACCTAGTGAGCTGTCTACCTAGGGAACATTTCAGGCATCATAAGCGTGTTCCCAACATGTTCCAAAAGACAACTGGGCATTTTGATGATATTCTCCTTCTGTTAAGACATTCCCTTTGAAGATAGCTCCCTATGTAGGCAGAAATCAGCAAGGCAGCTTACTAGTTTGTATAAAGTGTGTGTGTGTGTGTGTGATTTTGAACAAATGTGTCAGCAGAGGAAAGCTAATGCCAGGCACGCTGAGCTGAGTGTGTGTGTGTCGTCAGGCACACTGAGCAGTGATTGTGAGCGGTCTTGGCCTGCGGGTGCTGAGCTGCCATCTGCCAGTGTTGTGACGGCTGCTGCTGTAAGAGCTCAGATAATACCGATATCTGTGCTGAGATCATCGCTGACTAAGGTACGCTCACGTTAGCAACATTTCAGCGCAGTTTCTCAGCCTAAAACGTCCATTGTCTATTGTCAAGAAGAACAGCTCACACACTGCAGTCACTTTCAAACCGTACATCTTTCTGTTGTTTAGGTTGACAAATGTGTGTGAATACTAATGAAATCTGCGTGCTGAAATTTCCCTGAATGTAGAAACAACTACATTTCAGTGAGCAACAGTACATGTGACCATTTCATAAGTGATATTTCATATAAAATTCTATTGCTTTAACAATTAAATAAAATTAAATAAACTAAAAGTTCAAAAAATAGTTATACTTATTAATAATCATAATGATTTGTGTAATATTGTAATGTAGTTTGTTTAACTCTGACTGTATACACTTCATACACTTGACAGGAATTCATATTTTTATATTTATATTATACTTTTATTCAAAAGTTTGAGGTTTGTAGTTGTTTTTTTCATGAATGCTGCATTTATTTGATCAAGTATACTGTAAAAATGGCAAATATTATTAGATAACAGTTGTGCTGCACAATATGTTTGCGGAAACTGTCATGCATTTTTCCAGGATTTTTTGATTATTAGAAAGTAAAAATAAGGCAGCATTTATTGGAAAAGGAGATTTCCTGTAACATTATAAAAGTCTTTACTGTAACTTCTGATGTATTTAATGCATCTTGGCTGGATCAGTATAGTCAAAAAGCAGATAAGATTCATTCTGAAATACAGGAAGAACAGCATGTGCTCACATCGAGACACAAACACTCAGGTTTCTATAATGAGGGCCAAGAAAGGAAGTTCCACGGGCTGCAGTCAGCCAGAAGAACTGCAGCTAATGTCAGATGTCCAGAAATATCATTACATGTCACATCTGAGTCCAAGAATAAGTGAACAGACCCCAGATCAGAAATTCACAGTCTAACATGAACAAATGCAGCACTCTTATTTCAAGTGTTACTTTACTGTACATTAATGCAAGTACACAATGTCTTATCAATTTCATGCAATTTATTTAATATATTTGTTTCACTTCCTCATTTTTTTCTTTACACTTTGTTTTAAGGTATCCTTGTTACAGTGTAATTACACATGGTTAGGTACTGAGTAATATTAGTCAGTATAACTGTACACTGTAACAAAAAAAAAAACTATTTTTAAAAAGTCTGGAAAATTCACGGTAGAAAAATAAAACGACAGCTGTGGTTGCCAGAATTCGACTGTAAAAAATATGATGACAACATTTTAGGTTTTATGCATTTAGGTTAAATTTACAGTTAAATACCGTAATTTCATTAACTGATATAATGTTAATAAACCAACTTATTAAAGTACTGAAATCTGTTTTGCTTCTGGTGATGATGAGAATGACATCACATCATCACATGATGAACCAAAGCCCATCACAAGCAGCTTTTAAATATGAACATATATAGAAGGAGCTCAGTGTCATTCACACAAACACTAAACACCATCATGATGAGACTCATTCAACTAAAATATGCAATAAACATTCATTTAGCAACATTACATGTAACATACAACCCTGATAAACATCACTGATAAGAAAAACTAAGAAGAAATTAGTTATTTCAAAGAAAAGACATCAAACAAAATGTGAAATGCAATGCAGGGAATTCTGGCAATATCAGTTTATGATTTCTCTTTAAATTTTACAGGAACTTACCATTAATCATTTAACAGGTTTTTATGGTAAGCATTTTCACAATTATTTACCGTTAAAATCATTTTTTTACAGTGTACATGTACTATACGGTTAGAATTAGGGTTTGGCTTCGGGTTACTTGCTTGTATTTATTCATTAGTTATTGCTATCATAATAGTAAGTGCATGTAACCTGTTTAACAAGGACACCTTCAAATAAAGTGTTACCTTTTTTCTTTTCCAGATTTTCTTTGGCTGATTCATCTGTGATCCATTGCTTTGTTTTAATGGATCAGAGCTCTTTACTGAAGAATTTTCTGGAATCTCTGTGGAGACAACGTGACCCAGGACTTCTGAAAAGTGGGCGCCACAGTTGCGCTCTATTAACTCAAATGGACTTTGGCCATCTGAAATTAAAATGTAAGTAGACTTTTATATGTCAGCTACAAATGGCTGCTTTCCTTGTTTCTGAATTTGGTTTTCCACTTGATAGTTTTGCATGGTAAGATAACATTAAGCTGTAGTTTGTCTTTTTAAAACATGGTGGTTTTCTGGTCAATCAGTTATTTTACAGCATCTATCTGCATTATTTACATAAAACTCAACAGGATGAAGACTTGGAGAAAAGTATAAACAGAGTCAAACAACCAAATTAAAATTATTTTTGTTCATTTTTTTAGCTTTAGTTACTTGCTCAGAAGTCTACTCAGAATATTCACTATTAATAAACAAAAATCATTTATGTATTATTAATATTCCATAGACCAAAAGGAGTCTAAAGATGTTAGACTCACTTTTAAATGTCATTATAAATCAATCACAACCTTCAGAAAGCAGTGATCTTGTTCTGCTACACGGTTGCTTTTGTGTTTTCTCACTCATGCATTATTGTTTCCAAGGCTTGAAGTAAGTGGTTGTGCATCAGTTCCTGACAAAAAGAAACTTCTGCACAGCTAAATTAAAACACACTTCACATCTGCTCATGAATTCTGCAGGGGAAAGATGTTTGTTTAGATTTCTGATTTGCACGTTCCTTTTTCCTGGAAAACTGATAATAAAACCCTGACCAAAAGAATTGATAGCATTCAACCCATCATGTGAAATATCTTTGTCTCTCACGGGCTCTAAAAATAACCCCAAGCATGAAGAAAGATCTTTGCCTTTCGCTCAAGCCAATCAACAGCAGCTATTCGGTGACCTTAAATGTGCTGTTTCACTGCATTTTTGTCATCGCACACAAACATCAACAAAGTGTCACAGCGGCTAAAGACTCACGGTGCAAATTTTACAATGATGTCATCACTGCTGGTTACCTTGTGATTGCTGAACATTCTAAAAATCGTACTTTTGAAATTGTTCCTTTAAAGGAATAGTTACATTTGCATTACATCACTTGAAGTCTCTGCAGTGAATGGGTGCCGTCAGAATTAGAGTCCAAACAGCTAATAAAAACATCACTAGTAATCCACACCACTCCAGTCCTTCAGTTAACATCTGGAGAAGTCCTATTGAACTGTCACCAACTGAACTGCAGCTCAAACTTTTTCAACTATAGTGATGAAGCTATAAACTCTATCAATCAATCAATCAATCAATCACTTTTATTTATATAGCGCTTTTAACAATACAGATTGTAGCAAAGCACTGAACA
>JAUMHI010000049.1:6757486-6776411 GCA_032359435.1 Enteromius unitaeniatus
ATAAGTGGTGTAAAATTATTAATTGCGATTATCCAAAATATAGGGTTTTTTTTTCATAGTATTTTTTTACATGGATGTGTACTATGTTTACTTATTTATTTTTAAATTATGTGTATATTTATATAAGTTAAATATAGCCTTTATTTTAAGTTTGTGTACGTAAATATATATATATATATATATATATATATATTACTGTATAAATTGTATTTTAATTTAGAATTATTTATTTTTCTAAATAAAACATTTACATTCTTTGCAAATAAATGTAATTTAGCAAATTTAAATTTCAATCAGTTCAATTTCTCTCTGTAGCTGTGGTTTGTTCGGTGAATCTGTCTCACTGTGATTTGTATGTGGCCTCTTTCCTGAAGGATAAGATGTTAATTATTAATGATTTTTATTGTGCCCGGTGAACAAATCCAGTCTTATGTGTGTGTTGAACTGTGAAAATGACTCCTAACTTTACACAAACCTCCAGAACACATGTTGAAATGTTCCCTCTGCAGAAGAGAAACACCCTGATAAAGAGGATATGCTTCACTCGTTTGTCTGTCAGCGAGGACATGAAGACTGGACTGGATGTGGGAGAACCAAACACACTGAAATACTTCCTTCTGCTAGATAATAAAGTAACAAGCTCACTTCAGTTAGCAGAAACAGTTAGAAAGCGTCAGATAAGTGTTTGGATGCTCTTCTGAAGTAGATCAGGCTTAAAAGGTAATGCTGAAGTAAGAAATGGATCTGGTCAATAATGATGTCATTTGTGTGAAATAAAGTCATTTCCTCTTAAGCTCTATAGATTACACGCCTTGATTTCTCCTAAGTGTCTAAATAAGAAACATGAGATGCTGTCTAAAACTTCTGCAAAGTCACTATTGAATCATTTGAATAGTATAGAAGTCTCTTCTGGTCACCAAGGCTGCCTTTTTTGATCAAAAATAGTATTTAAATTTAGAGAATATCTGTTAAACAGTTTTTTTTTTCTGTGATCAAAGCTGAATTTCAGCATCATTATTCCAGTTATCAGTGTCCTTCAGAAATCAATTTAATATGCCGACTTGCTGCTTAAGAAACATTTCTAATACTGTACAAATGGAAAATAGTTATTTTACATTGTAAAACTGCCTCGTCCGTTACTGATGAGTTCTCAGCTGTCAGGAAGCTACTTAATTCACATTTAGTCCCCGATACTAGATGTCTCTGAGTAACCGCAACAATAACAGCATCTACATGCTTGAGTTTAATGATCATATTCCCAGAGGAGACTCAATGCTCTGACTGAGCTCCTTAGAAACCATGCAGTGTTTTAAGCAACAGCTACAGCAATGTTTAGTCATTTTAGCAGAGATCAGCAGCGCTAAAAAAGTTTATAATGCAGTTTTTAGTATAATAAATAAAATAATAACCTATAAAAACTGGTAAAACGGATATATATTTATAATATTTTTATTAAATTAATAACATTTTATTGCATTTAATGAATGTCAAAATATGTATTTTATTTGTATCTATTACGTCTATTTCTATATCTAGAAATACATCACTTTTATGTTTTTTTTTATATTTTTTTTTCTTTTACATTATTATCTGTAAACTGTAATAAAATACTGTATTTTTTAAAATAAAATCAACTTCCATTAGACAGTAAACAAATACCATTTAAATGCTGTAGAGTGTATACATACATCTTTACCTTAAATAAGATTTATAAATATATATATATATATATATATATATATATATATATACTTGATTGTCATTAAAACAGTAATGTCACAAAATCTCAATGGCCCTAAAAATAATCAAAATTTTATTTATTTATTTAATGTTTGTTTGTTTTATGTTGGGGTCAAATGTGACATCTCTGTGTATTTAGGGAAGCACTTTGTCTTTTATCTTTCATTGTTTTCTCCTGGGCTTGCTTATGATCAAAATCATAAATGATAAGAAAATGAAACAAAACGAAATATGTTTTCTTCTTGTTTTGGCTCATATGTCTGCTACACAATGCCTGTCTCATTGCAACCCCTTCTAAAGTGAAAGTGTGTTGCGTAACAGAGACGGGGGAAGGGCAGGAGATTCTTCTGTCTGCTGCTCCATCTGTCTGTGTGTTCGTCCTAATGCATCCGTTACACACACACACACACACACACACACCGGACAGTGGATTTCAGCTGCGTAACCCTCTCATGAACTGCTGCTTCCTTCAGTGACTCACACACACAGGAGAAACAGGGCTTTGTTCTCAGGTGTGCTGGAGAATATGGTTAAACATTAGAGAAAAGGCCCAGCGGCGTCTGCCATTCTACCACACAAGCTAATTAGTGTGATAAGAGTTTAGAGCAGAGACCTTCCTTCAGGTGTCTGTGACATTAAAGTGGATGTGTTATTATTAATGAAGCCAGATATAAACATGCTGAGAGATTAACTAACATGCTGAGTCAGATTCTCCTCAAACTGTTGAACTGGAAGAGAAGCATCATTGTAGATGAAGAGCTTGTGTACCTAATGTGCTGTTAAATCATTGTATAAAGGATCACATTCTATTTAAATCATTATATATATATATATATATATATTCTTATTTCACTTTTTATATATTAATATTTAAACTTTAATTTTTGAAACAATTTTGCATTACACATTGCAGTATTTATTATATATAATACAGTCGTGTATACATATATTTAATGCTATTATAATTTTAATAATTAATAAATGTAATTATTTTAACTGATAAATTAGTGTAATATATATATATATATAATCCTCTTCCCCTTCAGAAATATATATGTGTAGCCTATGTATACACACACACACACACACAAGCACTCTAATGTAAATACTGTATGAATAATATAAAGTATTTATTAAGATTGTGTTGCCATGAAATGAGTATTTAGTGTAGAAATATATTTGTCATTGTAAACACATGCCACAATAAAAACCCTTAATGATCTTAAAAATGTGATGCAACTTTAGTGAATTTGCCCATCTAGCAATGCGTTAAAAACAGAGAGCAAATGGAGAGAGTTTCTGAATTGATTCAGAACAGATTTCAATGCCTGCATCTATATGAGATCTCAATATAGACTCCATCAAATTCTGATTTCTCATCATGGATAAATGATTATCCACAAATTTATTTTCTCCCAAGGAATCTGTGACCTAACTAAGTGATAAGATCTCAGCATGCAGCTCTCTTAAACACAGTTGTTCCCATAATGCTGTGCAATTAAGGACCTGACGATGCACCAGGAGCCATTCTGACTGACTCCAGGATGAGCGTTGGTTCGTTTGGTGACACTGATAAAAACACAATGCCTCTTGCTGTCTTTGCCTATAAAAGGAGAGGCGGCCGTCAGGGTAGAGTTATTTCGAAAGCTTGACACGACCACATCCTGTTCGAGTGGGAGGTTTGACAGCATTTCACTGCCACGCTGACCTAAACGCTGCACAATCATTGGCTTAATTTCATTTTACAATAAAACTGTTTACAACCATCCTTAAAAAATGAGAGAAATTCACACGAGAAGCATAAGTACATGTGGTATTTAGTTCTCGGTTAATTCATCTTGAGTAGTTTTGTTTGTACCTTACTAGTTTATGTTTCAAGCATAAACCTCACTAAAAATATATACAACTATATTCTCTGAGACAAAAATCTAAATATTTCAAGCTATTTTAATTCACAAGTCAGTTTATCTTGCTAAATCCTTGGATATTTTACTATGTTTAACCACCAGTTACTGGAATCGGCTACTATATGAACATTGTACATACATTGTAAGTTAAAAATTGTACTCGTAATATTAGGTTACTAAATGCTTTGCTTGCAGTGAATTAAAGATAGTAGTTGTCAAAGTTCATAAAGAGGAGAAGTGGTATAGAGAATGAATGAATAAATGGATTATATTTATCGACCCATCCATTTATTCATCCACTCTCCAAACCTGATTTAGATTAGACTACTTTTTCAATGGAGGAAGTGTTATGTATAATGGATTGTATTTTAGTCAGAAGCAATGGTTTGACAAAAGAAAGCCTTAATGGTGGACTTGTTTCTTACAAACACACAGGTTTTGTCTTCTCCGGATGTTAACTGATGGACTAAAGTGGTGTGGATTGTTTGGACTGCATTCTGACGGCACCCATTCACTGCCCTATTGCTGACACACTAACGCATCCAAACTAAACTCGACCAAGACTAAACTCTTCATTTCCATCTTAGATGGCTTAAGGGGAAGTGCATTTTAATTTTGGGGTGAACTATTATTTACTGCTGTACAGTAAAAGTCAGATCAGTGTCATCCACTCAGGTCTGTGAGGGGAACTCTTTAGCATTCATCTTTGAGATGTGATGTTACCTCATTTGCATGCGGATAATCAACACTATCCGCAGAAGCACTCTATTATTAGTCAATCCCTCACAGATAAACAATAAAAGATGTCCTCTGTGATTTATCTCTCCTCTAGAGTGAGTCTTTACATGTTTTAATTATTCTCGAGAGGCTCATTAGCAAGTTACCGCTAGTCTTAAATGTTTGCTTTGACAGAAAGAAACACACATTAGCCTTCCTGCTAACGTTACTTCCTGAAAACACACAATGGTTAATGAATGAATGTGAAAACATTCCTTCCTTGTTTGACTTTAAACTTGATGAAGGCCGGCGCTGAACGCCTCATCCTCTTCCTCACAGATACTTCCTCATAGCTAAGATGGCGCTAATAAAGGGAGCCCTCTAGTGACCAGATGTAAACAAACAGAGATCGCTGGTAAAATTCCACTCGTAATGACAATAAAACATGAGTGTTGGAAGCCTTTCTGTTGTCATGTTAATTAGAAACCAGTTTTGTCTGTTGTTTGTGGCTTTTCTATGGGATTTAAGAGGAATTTGTTCCACAGATTATCAATAGGAAACGTAAAACGTAGCCAGATAAACTCTGAGACACTTACTGAGCACTATAAGAAAATAACCTTTTTCTTTGCTGACCCCTTGTGGGTGGATTTAAGTCATATATTAAAACATAAAAGAGCATATCATCGTTTTAGCAAACAAGTTGTTAAGGGAGTAGTTCACTCTAAAATGAAAATGTGCTCATTCTCAGGCCATCCATGAGGTTTTTTTTTCATCCGATTTGGAAAAATTGCTCTGAAATGGATGCTGATAGATCAATCCAGCAGTTAACATCTAGAGAAGTCAAAAGCTGTGTCTTCTTATAAGAAACAAATCATTAAGACTTTTTTGTTGTTGCTTGTTTTTGTTGTTTTGTTTTTACTTCAAACCATTGCTTCTGGCTAAGATATCCATAATCCATCATAACACTCCCTCCAGTGAAAAAGGAGAGCAATTTGCACAGATCAAGTACCGTTTACAAGCCCAAACAAGTCCAAAACAGCTTTAAACAAATATGTGGCTGGATTTACATCTGGACAACATGGATCTTTCGCTGAAGCATTATTATGGAATATGGACTATTACTGTAGTTAAAAACGTCAGTTTTTTTCTTCTCCAGATGTTAACTGAGGGCTGTGGATTATTGTGATGTTTTTATCAGCTGTTTGGTGTCTTATTCTGACGGCACCCATTCACACCCATTGCTGAGACACTGAGGAAGAAACAAACTCATGCACATATTAGATGGCCCAAGAGTTGCAGCTAATTTGAACTTTTGCATTTAATGTCAAACCTCTAACCTCTCATGTATATAAGCTCTGCTTCATTTGTTTCTTTGCACAGGGTGGTTCCTCCTGCTACAGGACAAAGGTCAAATGTTTGATCCCACATGAGGTTAACCTTTGATCTGGTGAGTTATAGAGGTCAGTACTGTTCTGCCCTTTTAGTAGCACAAAGCACTTAACCTGACATCACTCCAGAGAAAAAAGTATTTCAGTGTCACTTTGCTTTTTAGCCACCTGCTATAGTAAATAATACTAAATCACTGAGACTGTTGTTATGAGTTTATGAGTTTTGACATGTCATGCTTTTATTATTTTTATTTAGCTCAAGTTTTATTCATATTTTTGCGAAGGAATGTTAGTCTGTTTGAGGCGCTCAGACTTTGTGTTGAGTCTCAGATAGCAGCATACTTCTGCAGGCTGATAACATTTCAGGCTCCGGGACGAATTCGAGCTTGTTTCCTCCCCATGATGTGAAATAATCTCCTGTCAGACAAACTGCTTCTGCCCGGAGGAGCCGACAAACATCCTGTCTGACAAAGAAGCACTAGAGACTGCTGGACTTTAAAGCAGAAAACCTGCAGCTGCATGTGGTCTTGTGTTCCTGAGTCACCTCACAAGATGCTGCTTCAATACATAGCCATTTATTACCTCCAGAAGTCAAGTCACATTTATTTATATAGCTCTTTTTACAATACAGACCGTTTCAAATTAGCTTCACGGTAATAAACAGGAAATGCTGCAAAATGCATGAAGCTAATTCAATTAAAGCAACTCTAGTGTTATGTTATGTTAAGAAGAAAAGGCCTACTATTATAGTTTTTATGGTAATGCTTTATTTTTAAAGACTAATGTCTAAATTCTCACTATTAACTATTCATATTTGTTAGAACTTGTAAAGCACATTTTAATGCTTTATTCTGAATGACGATATGTTTGATCTCCTTTAGCTTTTACTTTTAGCTTAAGAAAATAGGCTTAGAAAAACAGCAACTAAAATGTTAGTGAAAGCCAAGGAAAGCATCATTATGTTGATCTGATTTAATGACATCTGAAGCTCTGTCGCCTCCTGGAGGCCTGAGGTTTGTTTCTGCCACAGAAACACAAGAACACATGTAAGTATGTAGAACAGAGCCACACGCCTGTCATCTGCTGGCTGTGTTTGTGCACTTGTGTGAGAGTCTGTGGCCTGGTTGAGCTTCTCCTCAGGGTCAGGCTGGACCAGATGTGCGTTGCTTTCACATGGAGATGCACGGCTGTAGAAGCAGAAAATTGTTGTAATGATGGATATTGTCTTTTCTTGAATGACTTGGCAGGCTTAAGACTTAATAATCAGGTGAAGCACTTCAAAGAGCTTTCCAGCTGCTCACGACAAGCCCAAACACAGTTCAGCTCCACTATAGAGAGAGAACTTCACTTCAGATTCTGATGAGATATACATACATATACATACATATAGATAGATAGATTGATAGTATAATGGGGACATTTGAACCATTTAAACATTGTTATTTAACAAAGCTTCGCTTGAAGAAATTTGAAATGATATAAAATTAACATATGAAATTTAACTTCATTTATTTCAGTTTTTAAAAGTAAAATGTAACATTTTTGTTTAGTTGAAGTATGCAAAGATAAATGAATTAAAATGAAACTAATTTCAAAAATAAAAATGCACATAAAAAGCTACTAAAATGATAAAAAATGGACAACAACATGTCTAAATCCTTAAAATCAAAGTAAAAACAAAAAGATAAAAATATCTAAAATTAAAAAAATAAATACAGAAACGCACAACAAAATTCTGTAACTAAAGTGTGAAAACGATAACAAACTGTAACTAAAGTGTGAAAACGATAAATATATAAAAATAACTACATAAAAATGACCTAAAACTAATAAAATATATACAGGCATAATAAGAAAAACTAATAAAATGTAATAAAAAACATATTAATTAAAAAAAAAAACACATACAAAATAAAATTACTAAAACTTTTTACTAAAAAAGTGTATAAAGATATATCAGTAATATAACACTGGTAAACAAAAATGTTAATTTGTAAAGGCATAATTAGTCCAAATTTATAGTTTTGTCATGAAACTGGTGTAGATTTTGACTGTCAAATTTCTTTAATGAAGTCATGAAGTAAATTCTAATTCCAGTTTGTACTTTGATTCAAAATCATGTTCATGAAAAAATAAGAAGTGTGTTTTCTTTCATTACGAACTTCTCTTAGACCAGGTTTTGTTTCTCCTGGAGCCTGAAGTGAGATGTTTGACGCGGCTCTGTCAATCTAGACGTCACAGATTGAATTTCAGGGAGAAGATGTTTGAAACACCCCCACAAAAGACTTCCAGCCCTTCTGTCACTCAACGCAATGACATCTGGAATTTGAGCGAGACACTCACAAGACGAGAGGACAGAGCCTGCAGACTTTATCCTGAAACAGAAGAGAGAAGAGCAGCGCACAAATACAGAGGATTGCTTTAAAACATGAAACATTCAACGTGGATCAGCGCTCTCTCCTTCCTGCTTTATTTCTCCTCAGGATCTGCAGATTACCGGTAAGTGCCCTTCTGCTTGAAGTTAAACAGCCTCTGTTGTGAAGGAAACTTACACTGAGATCTCTGACTTAGGTTTGAGACATAGTTGAGATCTTTTCTGCAACTCTGGAGGAGATGCACGTCAGGATATGTAGGTCTTTTCTTAGGAGTACTTCAGATTTTATTTCTGGTGTTTTTATGGAGCAGATTAATTGATAAGCTCCAGTAATTAATCTGCCAAAACCAATGTGACCAATGCTTCGTTTTTGTAAGTAATGGAAGACAAAAACACACTTTACAATAAAGTTTCATTTATATGAAATTATTTCAGCAATATTCATCTCAAAATACTAATACATTATCAAAATCAAAAGTTGTTTTGTTACATAATTTAATTTATTTGAGCTGGCATGATCAAATAATGAATAACGTTTTTGTACAATAACTTTTGAACAGTTGCATTTTCAGTAACATTAATGCATATTAATAAATAGTGAGATGAATGTATTGCTCATTGCTAGTAAATGTCAGCTAATGCATTAACTAATGTTAACTAATCAGACGTTATTGTAAAGTGTTATCAAAATAGATTACCTTTTTTCAGAGTAATGTGAATTAACTTTAATTCTATTAATGAATGAGTTAAAATTGTTAACCTGACTTGTTGTTAATAATCAATTCAAATGATGTTAAACACAAAAGTAGCTGTAAGTGATGAGCAATCTCGAGCAGATTTGAGATATTAGTGCAGTGTTTATGTGAGAGGCTGTTGTTGTGTTGGTTTGTGCTGATCTGTCAGTGATGAGCTGCTAATTTTGGCCGTAATGAGCGTCGGCCACCTGTTCACACGACTGCCTCCCATTTGCTGCTGTAACAGAGTTTATTTCCGTCGGTTCACGATTCACTCCGTCCCGCCGGAGCCCGCTCCAAATTTAGAGACCAACATGAGAAGCACGCAGAATTATAAACATCTGGAACCGCAGAGAGGATGTTGATCCCTTCACCAAAGCACCTCTGTCTTTTGTTGTGACATATTTTCTGTTGAAACAGTTAATATGTTGCTATAGATTTTAGTTGACTTTCTGTTGCTAGGCAGATGAGTTGGGAGGAGGGGTTGCTCATTTTAGAGAGCGTCTGATTGGATGAAAATTAGTTTAGTGCAGGATGAGTCATAAGTATTGTTTTTATGTTTATTGGTCCAGGAAGAGAAAAAATGCAAAATTCTAATTTATATATTTTCTCAAACATATTATTATTTTTGCAAGGTTTGTGAAGTTATTCAAAGACATGTTTAAGTGATATATGTATATAGCTGGATAATGTAGATAAGAAAGTATTAGGTGTTCTCAGCGTTGTCAAAATAAAAGTCCTCAGACACATAAGCCAAACAGAAAAAAAGCTGACGATAATTCGAAAATGCCGAATACTGGCAGATATCAGCAAACCACTAATTATTGTTTATATATTACCAGCATATTTGCATATAGACCATTTAAATATAACAAATCATCTCAAAGCCACCAATTGTGAACCTATAATTGTGCATAAACAGTGGCTGGACAAAATTGAGAGGGGTGCAAATGAGCATGCATGTTATGTATTAATAACTAAGCTTAGTACATGCATTCATAAATGCAAAAATTCATGTTCATTTAGTTTAATGCATTGTGCACTGCTGCTGTTTTATTTATGTGCAAAATGTTCCTATTAGCTAGAAAGAAATCCCATATTATAATAAGACTTTTAATAATGCAGTGGGACTAAAAAAGTAGTAAAAGCTGATTTGAATGTTTTCTGCAGCAATATTGCAAAGCCAAATGCTGTTCCAGGAGTGCTGTTGAAGTAGCTCAACAGCACAGATCTTCTGCTCCATCTGCTGAGGTGTGATGGCTGTGAATAGTGCAGGGTTTAATTAGAACAGAAATAGAGGCATCTGTTAAACACTTAAAGAGCCGTAAACACAGAGGTTCCTGCATCCTGTCTGCTCAATCCCCGCCGGATCTTCATGTGTGTTTCTCCATTTCTGCTGCTTTTACAGCTGCAATTAGTTCAGGAGGGTCACGGGTCACCAGAGAGAGACGTTTCCCTTCAAATCAACGCTCATTTTTACCTGAAACAACCTGTGATCTAAAGCCTAAAATACAAGTGGTGTATTAGTCATGGCAGTCAGGAAAAAAAAAGGGTGTAGAAGGAATTTTCACTCATTATGTTTAGCCTTCATGTTTTTGCATCTCATCTAAATGCATTTTTATAAATCCTCCTGTCGTTGTGTTTCTGATGTTCTGCTGAAAGGGAAAAGCGTCAGATCCCATCGAGGAGTTTGGCAGGAGTTTGTCGATACGGCAGCAGACTGGAGTGCTGTTATGGATGGAAGAAAAACAGCAAAGGACACTGTGAAGGTGAATGAGGAGAAATTAGTCATTCTATAATGGGATTTCTTTTTATTTATATATACACACATTGTATACTATATGTTTTCACAGTGTTTTGAGGATAAACTAAATGAGAATAAAGCATTTTGAGGTTAAAGTCTTAATATTTTAATAATAAAGACTCTCAAAATTACATGAATAAAGTTACATCAATAAAAGAATGAAGTTATGTACAATATTATAATTTTGACAGTTCAGTAAAAATTGCAAGAATAAAATCATAGTGTTACACAATTACAGTCATTATAATTCTCATATTTTGAGAAAAACGTCAAAATAACCAGAACAAAGTCTTAGCAAAACAAGATTAAAATCCAAGATTAAACATCCAAGTTTAGAAGAACGTGTAGAATTGTGAGGTTTAGGTTAAAGTAGTCTTGTATGAGGTTAATCATGTGAGAATAAAGTCAAATTTATGAGAATAAAGCTAATATTTCACAGTTTTGCCTTTATTCTCTAAATATTACAACCTTAGTCTCACAATGGCTTTATTCTCATAGTCTTATGTTATTTCTAAATGTTTTTCATGTTAGTAGAATAATTTACAACAGCTTCAAACTTGGCTCAACCACTCAGAATAAAGGACCAGAACTATACATAACGGTGTTATATAACTGTCCATACTGAGAATTGTTCATGTTATTGTAGCTAGTGATTCAAGACATGGAAAGACTGTGAATATTCCATCCACAAACTCATGATCTGTTGATTGTTTCTGTGGTTTGGTGCTTTTAAACCACACTGAACTATGAGAGGAAATCTGGGAGAACAGAAGTTGGCTTTGGTTTCCAGACGTGTGGTTTTGTGAACGGATTTGACCTGAGCTGTTTCCTTTACTAATATATTTTTATGCTGAATGTTTTTCCAGCTCAGTGTGACCTGGGCTGCAAACACGGCGAGTGTGTCGGTCCTAACAAATGCAAGTGCTTCCCCGGATACACCGGAAAGACATGCAGTCAAGGTCTGTGTCAGTGGTGCTTGAGCAGTATTAGAGCTGCTGTTAATAGTTTCAATTGAGATTATATTTTTAAAATGTTTCGTTTTTTTATTAATTATTTATTATATATATATTTTTTCTATAAATTTGCATTTATGGTTTTTACTTTTTACGCAGTTTGTTATTTTAGCAATTTTACTTCAACTTTTTTTTGGTATATTTTTGTGTTAAGTTACAGTTTTTTTATTTTTAAAATGTTTAATAATTTTGTTGTTTTTATTTTATTTATTATTTATTATACATGATTAACTTGTTCTATACATTTTTGTTTTTTCATATTTTTATGTTAATTTTAGAAATATTCCATACATTTTATTGTATTTTTTTGTCATTTTTATTTTATTATTTGTTATACTTTTTCTATAAATTTGTATTTATATTATTTTATTAATTTATTTTATTTAGTTCTTCAACTTAAACTAAATTATATATTATTATATATTATTATTATACAGTGCATCAGCGAAGTGTGAATGAATCAACATGAGTCACAAACTAATTCAGACCAAATCCATTCGTCAGATGATCTCAAAAGAGTCATTCATTTGCTCAATCTGACTCTAAAAGCTGATACAAATGGTTCCTGAAATATCATTAAGGAAAATGAGTCTCATATCGGTTTAAGGTAATCTCTGTTGTCAGACAAGGATTTGTTAGTAATATTTTATAGTAAAAATGGTCTAATGCCGCAGTATCTTGGTAGATTGCTACTGATTCATTCATCACCCTGACACTGAAAGATTATTGAATTGTGAGATGACTTGAGTTTTAAAGTTTTATGCCAAATGTAGATCATCCATGCATACAGTAAGGTACCAGACTGTGCACAGTATTTATGCTGTATAGTGTAGTAATAATGCAATGCTTTGTGCACAACCTTTGACCAGTCTGTCTCTTTCTGTCTCTGGGTTCAGATCTGAACGAGTGCGGTCTAAAGCCTCGTCCCTGTGAACATCGCTGTATGAACACGTTTGGTAGCTATATGTGCTACTGCTTAAACGGATACATGCTGATGCCTGATGGCTCCTGTGCAAGTAAGTGACTCTGCAGCAATATACTTGTGGTTCCAAGTTCAATAAGCATATCATTTTGAAGCTAAATGAGTATTAATGTAACTGATAAGATCTGATGTAAATCCGCTAAATAATTAGTGCTTGCTTAATTTGTTGCACAAACTCAAAAAGGCATTTTATTTCTACTGTATGCACCAAAACAAGTATACACAATTTATTCCATAAAATTGAAGAAATTTGGCCAAAGTGAGCATTAATCAATAAGTGGTGACTTTAAAACATTAAATAGAGCTAAACAACTAATTCACAGTAACTAATACTTGCATGCACTCATAAGTTGACATGCTGTAACTGAAAACACAAACATTTCAAGTGCAATGGATTATGGGTGATCAAAGTGAACGTGTTCAGCAGCCCATTAGTTTGATATTGCGAGTTCATGCCGTTTAATCACAGATGCACATACTAAATGACCTCGATTTTGACTTTTTAACATGTGATTTAGGCTAATGTCAGCTTTTGTGCGTTCGTCAGCCTGTAAAGCTCGGTCTATTTTGTGGTGTGTCCTGCAGACTCGAGGACATGTTCTCTGGCTCACTGTCAGTACGGCTGTGAGGAGGTGCAGGGAGAGGTCCGCTGTCTCTGTCCGTCTCCTGGCCTTCAGCTGGGATCTGATGGGAAGACCTGTGAGGGTGAGAACAGCTCAATGACACCCGCTCTTCTACAAATGAGTCGCTGAGAGCAAGACAGATTTCGGGTCTGGATTTGCTGTGTTTTTTCTTGCCATGCCTATTACCTTGATCTTATTAAACTGGAGAAAAAAATAATAATAATAATAAAAAAAAAAAATATATATATATATATATATATATATATATATATATATTTTTTGCTTAAAATAAAACCCCGAAATATCAGTGAATTCACTGCAAAAATAAATAAATATAAATACTTCCTCTGGCATGTTTTACTTCAAAATTATTATGCTTAAAAATAAATAGTAACAATAATAATAATAATAATAATAATAAAAAATCTACCACTGGGGTCAGAAAAAATAACCTTGTTTTTGAATTAAGTTTATTTTTCTGACCTCATTAGCGCATATTTGTTCCTGTTTTAAGCAATTATATATTTAGAAATCAGCATTTCTTTCTGTCTATGTATAGGTTTCGATGTAAGTACTGGTGTTTCTAAACAGGTTGAGGCTGGAATGTAGCACATTTGAAGTGAAAGTACTTGATGAACATATACTATGTGTGGAGAGCATTACTCAGTATAAGTATAGAAAACAAGACTTCATGTTTTAAATCAGTTTGCATCTCCAGTAAATGTATCTTAGATATTTGTACTGGAAAACATACTATTAAGAAACTTGTTTTGTCATTGATAAATTTTATATAGCCAGTATACTTTTTTTCTAGTTGAGTTAGTTGAGTTCATTTTTGAGTGTTATGTATTGAGATGATAAAAATCCTAGTAATCAAGAGCTGGTGGAAAAATCATAAAGAGTGGGACTTCAGATCAATGAAAGGTGATGGTCAAGATGCTTAATCATCTCTTGTTGTTTCCCTCATCTTCTTCTTCAGACATTGATGAATGTGTAACTGGGAAGAACCAGTGTCCGTTCAACCGTCAGTGCACCAACACGTTTGGAAGCTATTACTGCAAGTGTCAGCCGGGTTATGATCTCAAATACATCAATGGAAAATACGACTGCGCTGGTAAGAAACAGAGCAGCTGGCTGATATTATTGACTATATAATAGAGTGCAGCAGGCGGGTTTTGAAAGGAAAACTTGTACAGTTGTAAATAAAACAATGATAAGTGTTAATTTTGAGAGAAAATTCTGTTTAATACACTGTGTTACTTGCTGTTTCTTTTTAATTATTTAGAAAATTTACTAGCAGTATCTAGTAAGCGTCATGCATTGTGTTTTTTAGTGTATGAACTCTAAAGTTGTTTGTTGGTGATATTTGATTCTATAGAAGAAACAAATCAGAAACAAACTAAACTTCTTAAGGAAAAAATAAATGAATCATGTTTGATACAGAATTGTATGAAAGCTTGTTTCGCAACTTTTAACATAATTCTGACTTTTTCACTTTTTCAACTGCTGAATGCATATAAACTCAAAATCATGAGACGAAAAGTCTGAATTTTGACAAACTTACATTTGGGAGAAAAATATCTGAATTCTTTTCGATTCTTTTTTTAATAAAGTATATTTTATGGTGAAAAATGAAACAAAAAAAATGCATGATGTAAAGTCAGTTTTCAGAAAAGGTCTGGGTTTATATCTCATAGTTATGACTTTGTATTGTCGTTATTGATTTGATTGTTACAATGCATCATGGGATGAGCAGTTTACTTCCTTATACAATAACTAAACACTCGATTATCTAATTAAAGAAAAAAAAAACGTTTGCTTGAAATATTGTGATTCATTTAAAGCCACATGCTTTCATTCATGGATCAGAATCTTTTCAATGCTTGGATAGAATTATTAGAGAATCAAGAGAATCAATCACTCTTACGCTTTATATCTATTAGATATATGCATACACGACCGTAAACAATGATACGAATGATTCCTGATTTGAAATGTATTTAACTGGTTGTGTTTTCAGATATAAATGAGTGCGTGTCGAACACACACAAGTGCAGTCATCACGCCGAGTGCATCAACACTCACGGATCATACAAGTGTAAATGCAAGCAGGGATTCCGTGGAAGTGGATTCGACTGTTCAGGTGAGAGACAAAATTATAAGTATAATGTACAGCTTTATAGATTGGAATTGTTGCTTTTGGTTGAATTACACACCACCAGTGATGAATGTATGTTTCTCATGATCTAAAAGACCTTAAATACCTTTGTAGATAAAATATAGGATCTGTGTGAAATTCTTTACCCCAAGAAAACTCTTAAACAATTAGACAGATTAGAAGTTTCTGAGTCTAAACTCTTGATTTCTACTATGTATTTTGCATATGGATGGGCAGTTATATTTTGAGTTAATTTGTGGGAATATCTGTTTGCAATTAGCCTTGAAAAAGAGGTGAAGTGACAGGAAAGAAATTGCAGCAGCTCCTTTAAAGAGCCTCCTGACTTTCACAGGTGTCAGGCAGAGAACGTCTGATTGAAATCCCATCTGTGTAAATACCTGCTTTTGTACAGAACATAGAAGTGAAGGCCAAAGAAAGCAGTTCTTCTGTGATGTTTATCTGCACAGACGCCAGAGCTGTAGAAATGAATGAGGATCCATGCATTGAGGAAATTCATGAGAAACACTAAAGGAATAGCTCACCCTCAGACCATCCAAGATTAGGATGAGTTTGTGTCTTCATCAGATCTGGATCAGTGTCTCAGCGATGGATGTGAATGGGTGCCAGCTGTTTGGACTCTCATTCATTGCTGAGACACTGATGCAGAGACACATTTCTCCAGATATAATGAAGACGTAAGCTCAAGAATCTCAACAAGTTTCCCGATTTTGTGTTTCTGAGTAACATCATTTAACTCACGTGAATCGAATCCTTTGTGTGTTTGTAGTCAAGCCTTTTTATCACAGATCCTGGGAAGGTGAGAAAGGAAATGCAAATGCGATTCTCAACGGTGAGAAAGTCCAGCGACGCAGAGCACACGTCTAAAAGCTTTCCTCTAAGCTCTGATTTCTCATGTGATTTCTGAAAACACTCTTTTCTGGTATTAAACAACATGCAAACATCAGCATTTAGAGGAAACTTAATTCTTTAATGCTTTGCAAATGCAACACTATATATATATATATATATATAATGCACTGTTTATGTTGAAACTTTAATGTAAAGTGTTACCATGCCACTGAATTATTGACCTTTGTGAATGGCTTCATGCACAACAGATGCACTTTGCATGAAAAAGCCTCATGCATATCTAAACACGCATTTATAAAGCACATTAAATAATGAATGCAGTAATGCTGCGATTGCATGAATCAAATAAACAGGCTCCAAAGACTTTTAATGGCTTCAGAACATCATTCAACATCAGCCTACAAGATTTCATTCCTGTATCTTCATGCATTTAATTGTATGGTCTGCGTTCTGCAGCTATTCCCGATTTTCCCTCCAAAACTCGTATCTTGGGAGGGAAGTTTGACAACAGCATCCCCGAGCCTGCGGTGACCGAATCTCCACGACACCGCCAGCAGCCCTTTGACTACGACGGCGAGGTCTACATCGGCCCTCAGGAGCAGAAACCTGTGTTTCCGGATGAGGAGAAGTTTTACGAGGAGGAAGGGGAAGAGGAGGAAGAAGAAGAAGAAGAAGAGGAAGACGATACGGGAAACCAGCTGGAGGGTGAGGAGCTGAACCCCAGAGGAGACGCTTTCTGTGAGTGACACACTAAAAATACTCCTCTTTACTCTGTTGACACGCTCCTATTTAAAGAGCACATATACTGAGTAATGTGCTGAGTCCACTCACAGCTAGATATCCGTGCAGGAGGATCTGAAGCAGGCATTATTAACCACTCACAGATCTTTCAATACAATACTTTCAATACTAAAATCAGCATCTACATCAATACATGTGTTGATGAGTTATTGCTGGTACTGAAGGATATATTAAAGGTATTATTAAAGATATTATTATGTTTTATATGACAGAATGAATACAGTGTTTTGATCATATTTATGTACTATTATGGTATTTATTAATATTTTATATTAGCTTTTTATTATAGTTTTAATTTCAGTTAATTAATGAATTATTTAGTTAGATTTTATATATACAGCTATATTTTTTAGTTTCAACTATAGTTTATTTTGTTGTTTTATTTCTACTTAAAATTTATTAAGTTGCAAAGTTCTGATATATATATATATATATATATATATATATATATATATATTTATATTACATTTTTATATTTTATTTCAGCTTTATTTCAGTTAATACAAAGCATTTATCTATTAAAAAAAATCTAACAGAAACAAGTCATCTTTTTTTTGTACTACAGTTAGTTTTCAAGGCAAGTTTCCATAATATTTCATTTTATTTTAGTTTAATTTTACATTTTTTTTATTTTCGATAAAAGTTTTTTAGATAAGAAGATTTTAATCTGACATTTAAATTTTATTTTCACGTTTTTGTGATTTGAATTTCTAATATGAAATTAAATTTTTATTGAATTAGATATTATTTTAGTATTTACATTTAGTTCATTTAGTATTTTTCATTTCACCTTGATTTCTATTCATGAAAATCATTTATAGGTTTAACTTTTAAATTCTTTTCAACTTAAACTGTAGTTAATTGCAAGGGCAAGTTTGAAACTTTTTTTTTACAGTTAATTTTATCTCCTTATTTCAGTTAACGACTTTTAATAGTTGTAGTATTGAGCAAACTTAGAGCTTTTCCTATCTTGCTCTAGTATTTTTCACAAAGCCAAGAAAACAGCGGATGAGTGGGGTCTGTTTTCAGGGCATGCTGGGACTGAACCACATTCATCAAATGCAGCCTGTATATGAATCTCTGCTGAACTGCGTGTACAGACAGGGAGACCAAGAATCATTTCCAACTCCACAACTGTATTTGACTGGTATTATTCCCCGCCAGAGGAAGCAGTTACATGCGGTTAGGATGGAGTCTGGTGCTGGTGGAGTAAGTGCTTATTAAACTAGTCTGATGTGAGCGGATGGAGGTGTGAAACACTTCTGAACACCATCATCCTGAGCATTTCATCAATGATTTAAGCACAGGATTTAATTATAGTATATTTTCCTCTGTAGGCATTCATCATTGATGTGTTGAATGGATCATTTATTCAGAAAAATTTAATTAAGTTAATTTCATTGTTTAGTTTAAAATGTATTTACTTGTTAAAAACCTCATCCTATATTAATTCCACTCCACTTACTGAAATGTAAATTATAACTCTACCTCCTGCTTTCAACCTTAATTCATTTTTCGGAATTCTACATCTTTTAAATTTAGTGTTACTTTATTATTTTTTTTATGTTTTTATTGTGTAATTTTCCATTTCTTTTTACTTTTCAGTGAAATTTTTGGTAAGTTTGTTAATTTAGCTTTTAGTACTATATAAATGTAATTAATTAATTAATTTGTTATTTAGTCTGTAGTGTTTATTTGTATTTTTGAATACCAAAAACTATAGGCCTTCTGCTTTACAATTAAATTAAATTAAATTAAATTAAATTAAATTAAATTAAATTAAATTAAATTAAATTAAATTAAATTAAATTAAA
>JAUMHI010000049.1:6776760-6792491 GCA_032359435.1 Enteromius unitaeniatus
TTAAATTAAATTAAATTAAATTAAATTAAATTAAATTAAATTAAATTAAATTAAATTAAATTAAATTAAATTAATTAAATTCAGTTCAGTCCATGTTCCTGTAGTGATCCACAGGTTTGTTTTTTAACCTGGTGTTCACCTTTATATGAACAGAAGTGAATGAAACACAAGTGTAGTGTAACCCTCCTAAAACACTCTGTTAAACTCTGTTTACACTCCATTTGGTGGCAAAGGCAGACTGTTGACTAATGTAGAAACAGCGGTGTCTTCTATAGAGTCCAGCTCACAATAGCTGAGTGAAGAGCGATCAATCACTCTGAGACACGATCAATAACCCTGAACCCCTGTGACCCGCAGGACTCCATCACCCACACAACACAGAGAGAGAAGAAAAAACATTAGGAGACTGTTCACTCGATTGGAAATAAACTGTCATTTTGTTGTTCTTAATTACAACTAAAACTATTAAATCTGAAATAAAATCAAATTAAATATTGCATCTTAAAGCCACGTTGCCTTGTGAACTAAAGCTAAAACACTAAAATGACTAAAACTGAAATACTGTGCAAAAATGCTATAATGTTAAACTAATAAAAAAGAACCAAATCACATAAAAAAAATAAAAACGTAAAACTAAAATAAATTAACATCTTGTTCAAGAAATGTTTAGATTTTTAATTGAAAAATTAAAAAAGACAGGAATACTGTTTTTTATTTATTTATTTTATTTGTAATGCGTGGAGAGATTATTTGTATTTAAAGCCAAAGGCATACAACTTAAGAAGTACTTTGGACGCATTATAAATGTCATCAGCAGATATCATACTCGCATGTATTTCTGCAGGAAAAATAACTATGTTTAACACAATGTCTCTCGACATGACATAAAGCCGTCAGAATCTGATCCGACTGGAGGAGACAGGCCTGAGACACACATGAGCTCTGCCTTAAGAAATGTCTCTTTCCCAGAGGCAGAAACAGCCGGAAAGAGCTGGGGTCTTTTATTATCCGGGTCAGAACAGCTGTTAGACTGTCTTTCATCAGCAGCTCTCTCTCTCTCCATTAGTCTGCTCTTCTAACAACACAGCAGAGTCTGGAAGCTCAGGCAAGTGTCCACTCGCAGGATCCTTTTCTACACATATTCACTTTCTAGGGGCTTTCCCGGATTTAGAGAAGCTGAAATATTTGAAAGAGTTTGCTAGTCAACACAGCTAAAGCAAAATCCATAGAAAAACCTCCAATTTCAACACATACATATATTAATGATCAACATGATTATTTTTAAATAATTATTTTTATATTTTATACGTTTAAATATAAATAAAACTAAACTTTTAAAGTGTCTGTACACACAGAGATTAATAAAATACTTATAAATATTATTGTATGTATAGTATGTGTAATATTGACCTCTAATTTAAATAAAATAGTAACACATATGTAATGATAATAATTTATTAGTGCATATTAATACATTAGTGTTTTTTATGAATAAAATTAAACCGATTGAAATTATACAATATCAAACAAATGAAATAATCTCACAAATTTGTGAAAAAAATTACTTTGCAACATTTTTTTTATATGACATATTTTTTTAAGACAGCGAGAAATGTACTTAATTTATTTTTTTTCAACCCTAAACACAACACAATGCACAAGCCCTTTATGTGAAGTCTTTTAAGACTTTTCTTTGGTACTGTATTAATGTTCTTCAAAAAGGTTTGTTCTAAACATATAAGTGTAATTAGTGAACTTTTGCCATTAACTCCTCTTCAGCATGAAATCATAATTAAGCTTATTTACTTGACTTCTTGTGTATTATTTATTCAAGAGAGTCATGCACTGTTCTGCAGCAGTGGTATTTCCTTCAGGTCTTCTGTTGTGGCGCCCTCGTGTTGAGCACAGCTGGAACAGCATCTGTTTTCTGTCTGTTCTTCTGGTTTGAGGCTGAAGACCGATGCTGGAAATGCTGTTTATGATCCGTGTGTTTTTCCTTGTGTAGTTCCAGATGATTTTGTGCCTGTTTACGGTCCAGAATCAGAGCCGAAGGAGATCCAGGCCGCGCCGCTGAAGGAAAGTAAGCAAACTCTTTCTGATGAACACATCCAAGCACTTCTGTTTGTCCAGCTTTCAGGTGATGTGAGGAGGTGCTGTATGTGTTTATTTGAGCAGGATTCCTGACAGACTGTGACTTTGATCGGGGTGCGTGTGAATGGGTGCAAGATACTGAAGATGATCTGGACTGGACCGTCAAATATCATGAAAACGGTAAAAACTCAACCATACTGTAATAATGCGTCTGCTTTAATAATGAACTGAAGTCATGCTCATAGCTGCCCCTTGTGTCAGTTTCACATCTACTGAAAGCTAAGTCAGTGTTTTTGCCATAATGCTCAAAATCCTCATTAACTGACCTCAAATAAAATAACAAAATAGCAGTGCAAAAAAAAAAAAGAATTAACTACACAATTTGTTTTTTTAAATATGCAGTCACTGTCATGTGGATTAGAAATGTAACATTAGTGACTAAAATAACAATATCATCCAAAAAATTTATGCTCATATATACATATATATATTATAAATACAGTGTTATTTTAGTTACTTTAAGATGCATTTTTACGAAATAATAAATACTAAAAGTACCATTAAAGGTACTGCAATTTACATTAGTGCTGTCAAAAGATTAATACAATACAAAATAATTTGTGTATACTGTGTGTATTTATTTTACACACACACACACACACACACACACACACACATATATATGCATGTGTATATTTCAGTATTTAAAAAAAAATTTAATATATTTTTTATTATATAAATTATATGCATATAAATATAGATATGCAAATACATGTTCATATTTTCACTGTATGTGTATTTATTTATATTAGGCAAACAAAATATTTAGTTTTTGCTTTGATTAACCACGATGAATCATTTCAGCACTAATTCAAACATAGATATTTAATAGTATTTAGTACTATAATGATATTACTATATCAGTATAATAATATTAAATATCTACGATATTAATAATCATTTTTAATTATTTTGTTATTTTTATCACTAATATAGAATTTAATCTTTTTTTTTTATAAATATTGACACATTTTATGACAGTATTGCATAACATTTCCTCCTGTTGTACTTTTAAAAAATTCAACTGTGTTAATCTGGATGGTGTCTGGTCCTCTTTGGCTCTTCAGGGAAGGAATATTACTTGGCTCTGGACGGTCCGGTGGGGAACAGAAAGGAGCAGGCGCGGATAAAGCTGCTGCTGGATGATTACATGCGTCAGAGCAGCTTCTGTCTGAAATTTGATTACCGCATTCAGGGTCAGAACATGGGCGTCTTACGAGTGATGCTGGACAACAGCGCCGTGGCCGTCTGGGAGAGAAGAAACCCTCTGAACCGCGGCTGGCAGTCAGAGCAGATCACCATCAGCTGGACAGAAAACACTCCAGAGGCCGTGAGTCACACTTCCTCACAGATTCACAAACGCTCTTCAGACTGAAGCGTGCGATGTTTGAGTTTTTTTCTTCTGTATTTATATCTTGTTTACCAGTAAAAATATCTAAACATTCTTAAATCAGAATACATATGCTTTAGATTCAAAATTATGTCAGTTTATGCTTAAAAATGAACAAATAAGGGAAAAATGCTATCTAATTTATATAGCAAAGTCCTTTTTCTTCTTTTTGAAGCAGAAATTCACTTAATTTTGATCATTTCTTGAACTAGACAAAAAATGTAATTGATTGTATGGTAAAACAGTGTCTTATTGTTTGATCTATATATGTGTTTGTGTATATAAAGGAATAATAAATAATATATTTTATGCACACACACACACAAAAATAACATTTTAAGTAGTAGTATTTATTAAATTGATTTTTAATAATACTGAATCACATCAATATTTATGTTTGTATTATTTACATAATTGCATTATTTATTAAATACAATAAAAAACTAATTGAAAGAAAGAAATCTGCCAAGGCATTTTTAATTAATTTGACAAAGATTTCTACAATCTACATTTAAAAGTTAAAATGAAAAACTATGAATTATATTAATACAGTACATTATGCCATATTTTTACACATACATAATAATATATACATATTTAGAGAAAACATTACTCACATACTGACTTTTTAAAATAATATTACAGTGTATGTGTTAATGTTTTGTCTGTTTCCTCAGGTCATCTTTGAGGCCGAGCGTGGGAGGTCAGTCAGAGGAGAGATCGGTCTGGATCATGTGGTTCTGGTCTCTGGACCCTGTTCAGATGATAAAGCAGTCATCTTTTAATGGTGCCACGAAGGACATCGTTCAGTTTGGGACTTTTTTTAAACAGTCTCAGCAACAAGAAGCGACAGATTAGCTGTTGCTCAGCTTTCATAATGAGCAGGAACAAACCTGCATGAAAATATGGAGAAGTACATGTATGTGAGTGTTATTGATATTATGTTTTCTGACTGTACTGTAGCTAGAAATCAGTCACTGTTTTTATGATTATATAAACATTGTTACATTATAATGGCTGTAAATGTTGCTTTGCATTAAATATTTTGAGATTTGTACACTTCTGTTCATAGAACTCCTTATTCATCTCGTTTTTTAGTCATTTTAAATAAACACATGTCTGTCCATAATACTGTTTAGACACCATGTTGAATTAAACAAGGCTGTGAGGGCTAGATTTACATACTGATGGGATAAACAATCTTTTTAAAGCTTTGAATCAGTTGCACAAACTGCTTTGCAAAATAATTGACTCTTCTGAAAGGCTCGGAAACACCACACGCTTGTGCCCATGGTTTTGCAATAAGTAGTATAAATAGCAGAAAATCCAGCTATTTTAACTGTGTAAATAAAGCAATTAATTTCACTTTGTGTAAATAGCATCTAACTAACATTTATTCATGCTAGAAGATTGTTCATTCTTAGATCGAATTACGTTGAGTTCACACTGCATGATTTTAGTCCTGATTTTTACTCATTAACAGGTTTTGGGAAATTGTAAAAATAGTTTTAAGTTCACTTAAATTAGAAGGTATTTAAAAGTCTAATAAAAGTTCAAATTAATAGCTCTCAGTTATTTTATAGAGAAATTAGTATTGGGATCATTGATCACACAAAATGATGTGATGCATATACACACAGAAGATCTTTTACTTGTTTGTAAATTTATTTGAAGATTAAATGTGAAATTATTGCAATATCAAAGTATATTTAAAAACATAATGTTAGGTGAGATTAATCACAAATAATTTCATAAATAAAATGTGTGATTAATTAGTTAATTTTTTTACTTCAGTTAACCACACAAATTGATATATGTATATATTAGTTCTGTCAATGTCATGTGATAAAACAAAAAAAAATCAAGCGTTTGTCATGCATTTCTTTATTTCAACAGTATTTTAGTATTTTAAATGTGTGATAAATCATGATTAATCACAGTCAATGATTGTTTTAATGCTGTCAGTCGATCAATTAAAAAATGTAATCACATTCATTTTATTTTAAATTACAATTTTTTTTTAATTATTTTAAACAATTTCAAATACTAGCCCTTAACTGTAACTTTGTTGAAATAAAGAAATGCATGATAAACAAGTTTAAGGAAACAAAATCTGCCAGGAATGGACATCCTTCTTTTATCATCATTCTTCCGGGGTTTTTTTCAGCCATTATCAGCCTTTATACATTACCACCAATAAAACATTACCAAGCAACATCGCTTTAATTCCAGTAAACAATCAGCCATGTATTTGTAATAACTTCCTTTTGTGATCACGTGTGGAATCATTTACTGCTGTTAAAATATGCTCTTGTATGGCTGTATGACAGTACAGCGAACCAGTGTTGCCAGGTCCAGGGTTTCACACACAAAAAAAACACTGGTTAATGATTGTGTGAAAAGCGTTTCCTTAAACTAGTTTGTCATGCATTTTAAATGTGTTACTGTGATTAACCACAGTCCATGACTGTAATTAGTGTGATTAAAGTTTTCTGTCAATTGACAGTACTAATAAAAACACTTTGAAATGTATAATTAGAATTGAAATTATTAAATAAAATAAAATGTATGTTAATGTTAATAAAATACAAAATAGAATTGTATTTGTTCTCTCTTTTAGGCAGCAGGGCAGTAAGCTATTTTAAGTTGAAACTATTATTGTTATTATTTATTTATTTATTTTTTACAGTGTTCCTGAAATTACTGTAATCACAAAAAAATGTTTTAATCACATCTTGCTTGACCGCAGTCTAGAACGCTCAACACACACATACTCACACATACTTGCATCTTATAATCAGCAACTATATTTTGTCACAATTTATAGGTTTACAAATCTCATTCTTGCCTGTTTTGTGTGTGAATGATTAGTGGTGTGTGTGTGTGTGTGTGGGTAACGAGCAGATTGGTTACAGCTGCAGCTCGTTACCTAACACTATTTATGTCCCTCTAACCTGTCTTGTCTTTGTCAGTTCCTCTGTTTGTGGTCCGATTGTTTGGAGTACTGCTCTTTGAGTCTCTGTTCCCTGGAGTTCCAGCTCCTCTGTCCGCTTCCTCCGGTGAGGTTTGGAATTACTCTGCTCCAGCCGTTTTCCCACTGCAGTCCCTGTGTTACTGCTTGCTGTCTCCAAGGATCTTCACACTGGGCTCCAAGGGATTGTTTGCTGAGCTTATGCTGACCATCATCTAAAAGACTCTCATATTGAATTGACTTTGTCAAAAAACTTTTAACTGCATCTGCAAAACTGTTTCCTCCTTATACACTCTTCACAGTAAGAACTGACCACAATGGAAGCAGCAGATGCAGCAGACCTCCAGAACTTCTTGACGAGTCACGCTGCTCGTATGGATCGCCAAGATGGCCAAATCGCGGAGGTGAGACACGCAATGCAGGAGGTAGTAACACAGGTGTCCGAGCTCTCCTCGTTGGTCCAACACCTGACTCGTCCCTCTGTGCCTATTACACCACCTGCTGCCCCGAGATCGCCCGACCGGGTTCAGCCTGAGCCTCGTTTGCCCACACCAGAGAGATATAGCGGTGAGCCAAATATGTGATTTTTCCCTTTCCTATCGCCCGGGTTCAAAAAACGTTAAACCCAATGCGTTATCACGCATTTTTGACCAATCTGACCGCCCTGTGTCTCCTGAGTGCATTATTCCGGAGAGATTAGCTGTCTCTGCCATCACTTGGGAGATTGAATCGAAGGTTCGCAATGCCTTAGAAGGGTTAATGCCTCCACCCGGATGCCCAGCGAGTCGTTTATTTGTGCAGGAGGGATTAAGGTCTGATGTCATTCGAAGGGGTCATTCTTCCAACGTGGCTTGTCATCCAGGAATCAGGTGTACTATTTTTCTAGTTGAACAGCGATTCTGATGGCTGGCTATGGCTCGTGACATTCGGGACTTTGTTTTGGCCTGTTCAGTTTGTGCTCTGGGTAAGACTTCCAACCGTCCACCAGAGGGGTTACTTCAACCACTGTCAGTCCCTTCGAGATCCTGGTCCCACATTGCGCTAGATTTCGTGACCGCCCTCCCGCCCTCCCTAGGCAATATGGTGGTTTTAACCATAGTAGACTGGTTCACAAAAGCGGCTCACTTCATTCCCTTGCCCAAATTGCCCTCAGCCAAGGAGACAGCGGTTACTATCATTGATCACGTCTTTCGCATTCATGGCCTCCCGGTAGACGTGGTTTCTGATAGGGGTCCTCAATTTGTACGCACATAACTCTTTGCCAGTGTCATCTACGGGCCTGCCCCCATTTCTGTGTAGCTTAGGTTACCAGCCACCTCTGTTTCCCAGTGTTGAATCCGAAGTTGCGGTCCCCTCCGCCCATGCCTTTGTCCAGAGGTGTCACCGTACCTTACTGAGCTTATGCTGACTATCATCTAAAAGACTCTCATAGTGAATTGACTTTGTCAGTAAACTATTAACTGCATCTGCAAAACTGTTTCCTCCTTATACACTCGTCACATATTTATTTCTATCCATTAAGGGTAATGTGTAACTTCTGAATACATTGATTGGATGCCTGAGACATCCCGGGCTGGTATTTCTGCATAAATATTAACCATCTTCCTTAATAAAGTTGAGTGTGCTTCGGTAGTGCATCGACTGCTCATTGTTTCTTCCATGCTCTGTTTGATCCAGAAAGCTCTCATCATGTACCTGTTGGTGGTGGTCAGCGCTCTTCTTCTGAACTCTGTTCATAGTTATCCTGCTGAGGTGAGAACCGACAATGGTATCTAAAATCATCAGCAGTTTCCCATTAAGAATTTCTAATATACATGTTTAAATTTCAGAAACGGGATTTATTGGAAAAGATTTCTGAGGAGACTGGTAAGCTGAACAGTAAGTGAATAAAAGCTATTTTTTTAAGTGTTTTATTAACAGTTTATTGATTCATGTCTCAGGTAACATCGAAGATGACATGCCAGTGTCTGCAGGTAAGAGTATGAAAGTTATTATTTGATAATATATAGGAACATCTTATGTATAGCAGTTGATAGCAAATTCCTCTTCATTCTATCTGTTCAACATTATTAGTGTCAGTGGACTGAAGGATTTTGTGTATTATACTGTTCCACACAGAACCGCAAGCGGATGGGCCCCTGATCATGTTTGGAGACATTGCTGTATCAACAAGGCTCAGGAACGCAGTTCCATGCACAGCACGTGGATGCAAATGGGAGAGAAGCAGAAATAGAGTCTATGTGCCCTACGTGATCTCCAATCAGTACTGTAAGTGACAGCGGTCACTACTTTTAATGTTATCACATCAGTGTAAAATGATTGTTTTAATAGTTTACCCCTGCCACAGCTCCAAGTGAACTAGAAGTGATTAAACAAGGCCTTCAGTCCTTTGCGGCTGTTTCCTGCATTCGATTCATACCACGTGTAAACCAGAGGGACTTTCTCAACATAACATCTAACATTGGGTAAGTCTTCTGATTAGGACTCCTCTCTATTCCATTTCTGTGTAGTAAACGTTCTTTCCCAAAACATAAATATACAGCCTAATTGCTGGTGTGTAACGTGTGATCCACAGCTGCTTTTCATATTTGGGGCGCCAAGGTGGAGGGCAAGTTGTTTCTCTCCAGCGTCGTGGGTGTGTCAGTCTGCGTACTGTTCAGCATGAGCTCCTTCATGCGCTCGGGTTCCATCATGAACAGAACCGCAGCGACCGTGACAAACACATCCAAGTCCTTTTTGAGAACATCAAACCTGGTATTTTTCTGTAGAACTCTTTTGAGAAATTTAAACCACAACAAAAAGGATTATAGGGTTTGTTCAGCTTAGAATGGAAATTCTGTCATTAATATCTCACCCTCATGTCGTTCAGACCTTAGTTCGTCTTCAGAACAGAAATTAAGATATTTTCGATGATATCAGAGTGCTATCTGACCCTCCACAACACAACTGAAAAGATCCCAGATCCAGAAACGTAGTAAAAACATCAGTAAAACAGGATGTGACATCAGTAACTCAACTTCAGTTTTGTGACGCTACAAAAATACTACTTTTGCACAATGAGTAAGTGTCAAGCAGTTTTTCGAGAGTATCACAATGCATACGCACACTTTCCCCCACAAACGCCAACAATGACGATTATGTCAAAAGCATTGAGTAAATTCTGTTTTTGTTTTCTTTCCGCAAAAAAGTACTTCAGTTGTGTTTTCAGTTGTATTGCTGTCTATGGAGGGACGGATAGCTCTCTAAAATCATCAAAAATATCTTCATTTGTGTTCTGAAGATCAATGAAGGTCTTCTGGGTTTGGAGCAACATGAGGGTGCGTAATTAATGACAGAATTTTCTGACATTTTTGAGGTGAACTAACCCTTAAATTTTATGTTTTAAATCAAACAAATGAATAAAACATGGCATGTTACATTTAATTGTAGTCTAGATTAAATTTCACAGTGTAATTACTATTTAATATTCACTGTAACAGGTAAGCAGCACAATTTTGTGAAAACAGAAACCAATAATCTGGCAACCCCCTATGACTACCAATCTGTGATGCACTATTTAAGGTAAGAGTTCTTGTAGTTCTTTACAAAACTTTCGGTAATACTTTACTTGAAGGGGTGTGCATAACTGAGCAAATGACAGTTGTCATAAACATGCATAAAACCTCCTTCATGATTATGAAGGTGTCAAGTAAAGTGTTATCAAACTTTGTTTTACTGTTGTATCTTTATGTGTTTTGTTTTAGGTATGCTTTCTCACGAAACCAAAAGCCAACCATGATTCCCATTCCTAATAGTAATGTTGTGATTGGTGGCGCTCGAAGTATGAGCAACAATGACATCCTCCGGATTAACAGACTCTACTGCAGTACGTTAAGTCTTTACTGTCACTTGTTTTTATGATTCTCTGCTGAGACCACCGTGAACTTCCACACAGTTCCAGGTGTTTTATACAGATTAGCAAATGCAAGCAGTACCCACCCGGTCTTTATTTTAGTCCTGCAGTCTAAGCTAGTAAACAAGGCTGGTGGTCTCTGAAGGGGGATTTATTTTTAGTATAACTCTTATAAGTTTTTTGTTTTTTTTCATGTTCATTGCCATTTTATTTTCTCCCCCAGGTTGAAGTACTGCCGTATGAAGGATGTGTTTGATGACAGTGCATCTTTCCAGGCATTTCATTTTGCACATCACAGTATTAAGTTATTTGAATTTTTTTTTTGTCATTTTCATTCAGGCATCCTTGAAATCAGACACCGCTCAGTGGCCTACATAAACCGTAAAGATAATACTATCTTACAGTATTAGAAGTTTGACAAATCAACAAAAGTTGTAAATAGTTTGGATTTTTTTTTTATTTTTTTAACTCTTTGAAACAATGTTGTTTTAAAAAAATCCCTATGAATAATGGCTTCTTTAAGAAAATCATAGTATTCTTTTAGCCAATTTATGTTAATTAAAGCTTTTCTCGTTCTTGGCTTTGTTAATCTTTTTGCAGAAATAAAATTAGTGACTGCAATCAACATTAGTGTGTCCTTGTCTTTATATTAATATCAGTAGTTCATGCATAAGTTAGACCCAAGTAGTAAATCTATAGTACTGCATGCATGCACATATCAATAAAACTATGATACAATAATCATAATACAGTATGTCCTCAATACAAAGAACAAAACCACATTTTCTAAAAAATAGCAGCAGCAACTTTATATGACATTAAAAACCTTAATGAAACTTTCAGCAATTGACATGATTATGTAATTATATGGAAATTCACACACCCTTATATCACGAGAATGTGTTTAAAACTAATAATAAAAATAACTGATTATTTCAAGGGGTAAGGAGATTTCTGAAGAATCCTAGGAACATGAGAGAACAAATATAAAAAGCACTGGTTGTAAAGCAGAAGAAATGGCACAAACAATGCATTAGGGGGCAGTCGTGGCCTAATGGATAGGGACTCGGACTGGGAACCCAAAGGGCTGAAGAAACCCAAAGGTGCCCCGGGTTCGAGTCCCGGGTCCGGTAACACCTTCCATGCCACGACTGAGGTGATTCCCTTGAGCAAGGCACCGTTCCCCCAACTGCTCACCTGTAAGTCGCTTTGGATAAAAGCGTCTGCTAAATGAATAAATATAAATGTAAATTAGTAAATATGAAATCTAGTGATGCAGTGCCTATTTGCACTCCCACCGTGGTTATTTAAAATGCCTGCGATAGACCTGTATTTATTAGAAGTGGAAAATCAAATATACAGATGGACAATAAGACAGGAATAGCAATAGTCATAGAGACAAGAAGTAATTGCACAAAGAACACCAGACTATTTATCTGTATTTACTACAGTGTCGATTGCTGTTGCTTTAGCTTTACATTGGTTGGAAGAGACATGGACTAAGAAATCTTTTTATGCTCCGATTCAGACACTAAGTGTTCAGTCGGGACAATCAAATTGCAGACAAGATATTACTATACAAATACTGCAACTGCTATATAGACTTCATGCTCAGGGTTGTTTCATTTTTATGGGTTGAAGCACATGTTGGAATAGATGGAGCAGAGATGGCAGATAAACATGTTAAGAGATTGTTGAATAAAGTGACATTTAAAGAAGTGAAGAAGTATAGCAAGATAAAGATTAGGACAAATAATCTTTAAATGCAAACTTACATAAAATCAGGAGACATCCTGCTAGATTATGTAGACCTTGTGGCGAAATGAAAAGAGTTGAGCATATTTTATTTAAGTGTAGAGCGTATAGTAAAGACAGATGCTGGAAACAAAGATCCATTCAGGAGGTGCAAATAACATGACATTAGAAGTAATATTAGGGAATAGAAAAGGAATAATGAAAATGGTTATCCTATAGACAATTAAAGCCTTGTCATTTTCACTCCACACTCCAGTTCAGTTGGTGGCAGCAATGCCTCAAAAGTTGTCTTACAAGACTACAAGAAGAAGATGATGACTTGTTATTTCTATTTCTGTCACACAGATTTTCTTCCCTTTGACAAAAGCAGGAATCAGTCATCAGAGGCCAATGAAGAGAAATCTTTTCTAAAAGCATTTTAGATTCTTGTGGTTATTCTTGTTTACAACCGTTTAGTAAAGTAAAGTTTAGTTTGCTGGAGCTCAAACGGTGAAAATGGCTTCATCAGCTGAATATGACTATAACTGTCCCGTGTGCCTTGATATCTTCAAGACTCCTGTTCTTTTATCATGTAGTCACAGTGTCTGTAAAGAGTGTCTTCAACAGTTCTGGAGAATCAAGAAAACTCAGGAGTGTCCTGTCTGCAGGAGAAGATCCTCAAAAGAAGAACCAACATTAAATCTAGCGTTACAGAACCTGTGTGAGTCGTTCCTGAAGGAGAGAAATGAGAAGAGTTCATCAGGATCTGAGGAGATCTGCAGTTTACACCGAGAGAAACTCGAACTCTTCTGTCTGGACGACAAACAGCTGGCGTGTGAAGAGTGTGTTACTTCAGAACAACATGAAAATCACGAATTTAGACCGATAAGTGAAGTGGTTTCATCATATAAGGTAAGACAAATGTATTTAGTTTCATGTGTGAAGAGCAATAAGTATAAAAGACGTCCTTGCACTCCATATTTCTCTCTGCCACTAGTAAAAATAATTACTTCTAGACTGCTATTTTTTTATTCTTGGTTTTAATTTATATATCAATTTAGTGTGACATATACTGTATAGAACAAATATAGAACAAACGCACACATATAGAGGTGCAAGTTGAAGAAAATGATATGATCTATTCAAAAGAGAACAATTGACTAATTTTTCCAACGTTTCAGCCAGTAGCTTCTTCAATGTATAATTTTACCAAAATGGAGAGTAGTATACATAAAAAGGATAACTGTACACAGCTGAGAGTGGTGAGATCTAAATTATCCAGTAATTAACTAAATGACAACAACAAATTAATCTGTACAAACAGAACAAAAGAATTAATGAAAATTACAATCTAACAAAGTTAAAATACTAAAAACAAAAACAACTTCTCCTATTCTTTTTTTAACAACTCAAAGGACACTGACAGTTAGAAGGTAGTAACTATCGTTGTGGTTTGTGTAATCAATAAAACTATGCATGTCTATGTACACATAAATACCTGTAAATTGAGTCCCATTAAAGGACTAGTAAGTTGTTGCAGTCATCTATCTCATATCCTGCCCCTGTTGTAAATCATATGAATGAAAAACATGTAGAGCACTTACAATGTGTAATAAGACGAACACTGTAGTATTATAAAATGAAAAATATGAATTATCTATTAGCAGTAGCCTACACTTTATTTTTTGACTTCATTACGTTATATAGAGCTCTTGGTACTGATGTCATGCAGTCTAAACTTAGCATTTTGGCAGGCAACCAGGAGAGCAGGAGGAGCGGCCGTGGCTTATTTGTAAAACACGCAGATGAGTGTTGAGCACTAAATAACAAAGTGTCGTGCACCAAAAGCACCCCATATTAAATCTATACATTAGCTTTAATTAAAAACATGCATTTTCCCATTGCACACACGCAATTATACCATATAACAAAAGGGAAATCATTTTATGGTATTCCTACCCTGCTGAAAAAACAGCTAAAACCAGCCTAGGCTTGTTGGTCAGCCTGGTCTTAGCTGGTTCAAGCTGGTCAGCAGGCTGGTTTACAGGGGTTTTGGCCACATTTCCAGCCATTTCCATTTCTTAGCTGGTCAGGCTGGGAGGCCAGCTAAAACCAAGCTAAACCAGCTATGACCAGCCAACCAGCCTACCCTGCTTTTTTTCAGCAGAGTAGGAATACCATAAGGATCCTGATAGAGGACCAAAAGGTTCACTGCAGTAAAATGTGCTAACAAACACAACATTTGGGATTAAACAGGTAAGATTTCCTGACATTTATGATACTGTACTCACAGTGACATAGCTTTTCTGTGGTTGACATTAGCTAACAACTCAGACTTACCCTTCCAGTCACCGCCGCTCCCTATACGTAGAGTATGCAGTCTGCGTAGGGCGCCAGCTCCCGGGGTTGCACCATCCCAGTTTCTCAAAAAAAAAAACCCTTTCGTTCTATGTTATTAAAAATGTATACATAAACATAAAAATCTAAATATGAACATGCATATAATACAGCCTAATTAAAAAATTATAAAAAAATTATTTTATGATGCAGTATACAGTAAGCACAGTAAGTGACACGCATTCCTGAATCTGCGCCAGCGCATCTGCACTCTCTCATCTATGTTGCGGCTAAATACAAATAACCATAAGTGATGGACAACTTGGCTATATTAGGGAAAAGACATTAGCGTAACCCAGTGCAGAAAAAGGAAAAATAAAAAGGATGAAGCCGCTGCTTCAATTTCAGATAATAAGTTTATAATAAGTTTTATTGTCGGAGATTTCACCACCAACAACAACGCATCTGACTTAATATTGCAATTTCATACGTAAAATGTATTATATAAAAACAGCAGGCAGCTGGAATTTAAAATCAATCACACTGTATTAATAAAATCATGTAGGCTAGTTTCTGTCTAGCGCTACAATTGTAATTTATAAATAATACAATGTAATTACAATTTATTTATTTAATTTTATATTTTATGAAAGTTCTATTTTGACCCCTTGTAGGCTAGTAGGTGTTGTTGTTTTTTTGAGGGAGGGGGCACAACAATACTATTCTGCTTAGGGCACATATTTGGCCAGCAGTGGCCCTTGGCGTTGAGCTATATCAGTTAAGGAATTTAATATTAGCCTATATTTCTGACAGATTATGACTCTGTATGTACACACTTATTACAAAATATTACAACTGATATTGTCTTATATTATGAGAAAAAGCCAGAACTTGGAGACCTCATTGAAATCTGCAGAGGCTATTTTCAGCACTTAGCTATTTAGTTTTTGGGTTCAAAAGACAAAGACAAGCAGACACAATAAACTGTGAGATATTGTAACGAGTGCTGGTGGTGCACACACACTACAAGTCCTTACACAATCCAACGTGTTTAAAAATTGAACTGGAAATTAGGTGCTGGGCGTCCAAGGGAGAACTGGATCCAACTAAGCCTGATTCTCCCAAGGTTTTTTTTCCCCATTCTCTCATGGATGGGGTTTTGGTTCTTTGCCGCTGTCTCCTCTGGCTTGCTTAGTTGGGGACACCTGATTTCCAGTGATTATCGTCGTCTTGACTACAGAGACCGTCTCTGCATT
>JAUMHI010000049.1:6836977-6864651 GCA_032359435.1 Enteromius unitaeniatus
ATACACATACATACACTTTTTTATTTGTAGTTTATTATTAGAAATACTTGTTTTAATATATATTTTATATATATATATATATATATTTTATCAGTCAGCGTAGGAGGTTTCGTACCATCCCGCTGATGCAGCGTCCGCAGACGGTGGTCTTGAACTCGCTGTGGAGCTCTTTGACGGCGCTGGTGGTGTAAAACCCCTCGGCCAGCAGAATAATACCATAGAGGAAGAAAAAGGAGGCAATGCCATAGATAACATACTGCATGAGCTGGATTCTGCAGAAGAGAAGAGGAGATAACACAGATGTTACTGCTTCTGTGTGTCTGGTTTCATCCATCCAGACCATCTGGAGTGTGTGTGTGTGTGTGTGTGTGTGTTAGTGCAAGGTGATCCTGCCATTAACCTCTGTCCTGAAGACTTAGCTTTGTTTGAGAACATCTCATCACTGCATGTGCCTTTAATTAAAGTCTCGAGATGAAGAACAGAACAAATATGAAGTGCAGAGAGATCATCACCAGATGTGAGCAGCTGTAACTGAACACAAAACAACTACCCACAATCACTCCTAACAGGTGAGTCTTCTCATTTTAAGAGATGAACCTGGAGCTCAGACAGATGAAATAAAATTGATTTCCTGAAATAAACCTACAGCGACACCAGAGATGAAAATATAAAGGAATCAACATAAATCAACAGCATCTAATGTCTTCCCATGAAGCTTTAATTAAATTCATGTCTTTTCAACATCTGTAAGACAGTCTTCTATAATATTTAATGTATAAAATAGAATAAATCCTTACATTTTACACACACACACACTATATATATATATATAAAAATATAAATTAAAAAAATATATACATTTATAAATATATATAAATTATATATATATATATATATATATAAATAAATAACTAAATACATAAATAAATAAATATATATATATATATATATATATATTTTTTTTTAAAGAGGAAGGTTCTTTCTTATCTACTGTCACAACTCTATAAAAAAAGGACACTTAATGCAAGACATTAAATAAATATATAAGTAATGGTGTTGCATATTTATGAAAGTATCATTTTAAATATATCCACTACCAGCTAAAAATTATATGAATGCAATTAAAAATACAGTAAATTGTGAAACTGAAATAATACGCTGATTTGCTGCTCAAGAAACATTTCTAATTATTATCAATGTTGAAAAAGTAAATTAAATGAATACTTTCAATAAGCAAACACATACTACATTAATCCAAAGAGACAGTAAAGACATTCAAAATATGACTGTTTTCGAACAAATGCTTTCTTTCGAACGTTCGATTAATCTGTGAATCCTGAAAAATAAAATATATCAGTTTCCACACAAAAAAATAAATATTGAGCAGCACAACTGTGCTCAACATTGATGATAATGTTTGTGGAGCAGTAAATCAGTGTATTATTCTGTATATCTGATTTTCTAGTGTTTTCCGGGGCTGGTCATCACTCACATGTCGGTCAGCATGGCGTGGTCAGTGGTGTTCTTGGAGAAGTGGTTCTCCAGGATGGTGAGGGTTCCTGTCAGAGCCACGTGTCCACAGCCACAGAAGAGCGCCACGCCGGAGAAACACAGGATAGTGGCCACCAGAGACGCGTACGGCACACCGCCCAGACACTTAATACAGCACTCGAAACAACCTGCACACACACACACACACACGAGCTTTATCACCTCACCTGAGGAGATCCTTTCACCTTCCTGGACACACACACGCTTTACAGCTGTGTGATTTACACAGGGCTGGAGAAAGTTAGGATGCATTACAACTGATTGTGTTAACCATGTTGTTGTCACGAAGACAAAAGACAATATAATGCTTAATATAGTCCTCTGATGATGTTTTTTGTTCTTGTGGTTACTGTGAAATGCTGTAAAGAGCTGCATGAAGCCTTTCAAAGAAAAACAACAGCAAAAAACTAAAGAATCAAACTGCAAACCATAAAAAACCTGACTTTTGGGTGAATTATAATAATACACGTGTTATCAAACTGTGAAGCTCTTAATTAAAAACAGTGGAGAGTGTGAGAACAGAGACTGAAATAACCAACCGCATGTGTGTGTGTGTGTGAGATGTTAAATTAGTACTTTAAAGAATCTACTCCAGATCTTCAAACAAACAAGCCAATAAAGAACACATGCACACTTTGGCTGTTGCTTGGTTTATTAAAACAGAAAACGAAGCAAACAAGAACGAAGACCATAAAACAACACTGCTAAAAATCCTGCTGGATGGAGCATTATTTGGGAATGTGAGCATATGTTTGTGTTAATTCTACTGTATTAACAGTTGATGATGATTGATGAAGTGCCTCTCATCAGCTGCTGGACAGTAATGATACATACCTCATCATTTATAGTTCACATGAATTAAACAAGAATACTGTGCTGTGAAACTAATCAGCAGGGCATTTAAATCAGTGTTAGACGGTAACTACACCACAACTGAGCATTTCAATACCTTTAAATATTTATTTACTTTGAGTTTTGCCATTTTTATTCACTCTCTAAATGCATTTCTATATATTTATAGTTGTATTACTATATAAAGTTACGAGTTACCTTAGCAAATAGCTGAAATACAGGCTTTATATCTCACTTCAGTAAACATTGAGGCTATTTCAAGTAACTTTGTTGGCTGAAAAGTTAGTTTCAGTTTAGGTGAACTATAATAACCCTGGCTCTTGAGAGTTTTTTTGAGCTTCATCAATTAATATAAAGTCAGTACCATGTTTAACAAGCCTCGAATGATGAGATTTAAGTCTACATGTGTACATTTATCACCTTCATTCGGGGCTAAAAAACGCAGCAGTGCTTTAATTCAGGGCCTCATTGTGCCGCGTCTGAATCCTGAACGTTCCTGGAGGCCTTTTTCCCAGCACACAAAGGCAAATTAAAGCAGATATATTAAGCAGCAGAGAGAGGCCCTTTCAGGGCCCGTCTGCGTCCGACAGTTTGTGCCCAGCTTTTATGAGGCTCACCGGGGTGAAAGCTTTCTGTCCCAACTAGTGAATAGCTGTTTCCATAGCAGCAAGTTAACCACAACCCAGTGAGTATCGCCCACAGCACAGTCTCTCACGACCCACAACACACACACACACACACACACACTTATGAAGCCACTCAATGCTCCCATCTCAAATGGAAACACTACTCTCTATTCCCAGCCTTTCCACAAAACAATTGGGGAATAAGTTTTGGTCAACGAAGAGATGTCAGTACGACCGAAAGCATCAGATGATTCATATCAAATTAATTACAGTAAATATGTCTTCACCTTACAACAAAACAGTCAAACTAATTCATTGGGAAAAGTAATTGGACTCAATTATCAAGAGTAAAGTTGTTTCCAAATATATTTTATTTATTAGATTTATTTACATTATTTTATTTATTCATAATTTTTATATTAAAATTAATATATATATATATATACACACACAACAAAATGAAAAAAAAAAACAATATTACCATTATTTTGTATTTATTAATTTTTTTAATGACAATAAAGCCCATTTCTTCCTCCAAGATAATTATTTAAATGCATTAAATGTCATTCTAATTATTAAATGCACTTTTACATATTTATGTAAATATTTATAAAAATATAAATAGTGGAACATTCAGGATAATTTAGTGCTGTTATTTATTAATTAATTCTGTGCATTATATATATATTTTTTAAATATTAATATTAAAAATGTAATCTAAAACACACACATATTCATGACCATTTCTGAATACTTAATATAAGGTCATACTAAATACTACATGAAGTTGTAATAGTTTTGTTTCTAATGTTTGTTGTTAGATCTGATGGTGTATTCAGTAAACTGAGCATTATTCCACAAACACTTAACAACATCTCTTCTGAAACACATCTCCCAAAAACACTCACAAACACGCCACATTCCCCAATCATGAGCCGCATGAGTTTTCCATACCAGCTCACAGCTGTGATTACGCCTGGTCCCTGACCACAGTCATATTTCACTGCAGCGTTCAGACCTCTACTCCCACTTATACTCGCCGAAATGAGGTCTGTTCTTGAACCAGATCCGGGCTTTAAATGGCACAGGTTTTGTTCACTTGATGTTGACGGCAGTGGAAAAACAAAGAGTGCTGATTAGGATTCAACATCACTGCCTCGTGTTACACACAAACTTACTACTAAACCATCAACTCCACCGAAACACACTCACACATGCTTTAGAGAGTACTGGAGGAGATGTTAAACACCAAAACTAGAGAAGAGAGGGAGGAGAAAAGAGAAAATGAGAAGATGTGATTGTGCTGAGGAGAGTGAGAAGAAAGGGAAGAGGAAGACCAGGAGGAGAAAACATCAGGATAAAGAGAGGGTTGTGGAGGAGTAAGAGGAGAATAAAGAAGAGGAGGAGAATGGGATAAAGAGGAGAACAAAAGGAAGTGGAGATGGTGGAGAAGAAGTAAAAGAGGACAAATGAGGATAAAGATAAAGAGAAAAGCAGGAAGAGAACAGCAGGAGGAGAAAGATGAATACGAGGGGAAGAAGAGGAAAAATTGAGATGAAGAGAAAGGTGAGAAGAAAGGAGAGGAGAACAAAAAGGAAAAGAGAAAATGAGGAAGAGGAGATGAAGGAGGGCAAAGAGGTGGAAAAGGAAGAAAAATGAAAGAGTAAGACAAAGGTGGGGATAAGAAAAGACAAATACGCAGATGATGAAAAAATAGAGAAAGATGTGGTGGAGGAAGAGAAGGAGAAGAGTGAGGAAGAAAATAAGGAAAAGAGGAAGACAAAATGGGGAGGAGAGTAAGGAGTAAAGAAGAAAAAGGATGACAATTGAGAAAAAGAACAAGAAGAATGAACAGAGTAGATGCTTAAAAGAAACAACAGCGAGTAAAGAAAAATAAAAGTAGAAAGAGAAGAAAGAAAATCTGCTTCACAATTGCCAAAAGAAGAAGCTTGTTTTGTCTAAAAAGTTCCTTTAAGAACTTTAAACATCTGAAGAACCTCTCTCTTTCACAAAAGCTTCTTTACGGTAAAAGAAGGAAGAGCAGAAGACTATGGAGGAGGAGCAGAAGAAGGAGGAGCAGAAGAAAGAAAGAAGGAGCAGAAGACTATGGAGGAGGAGCAAAAGAAAGAAAGGAGCTGCAAAAGACTACGGAGGAGCAGAAGAAGGAGGTGCAGAAGACTATGGAGGAGGAGCAGAAGAAGACTATGGAGGAGGAGAAGACTATGGAGGAGGAGAAGACTATGGAGGAGGAGCAGACTATGGAGGAGGAGCAGAAGAAGACTATGGAGGAGGAGGAGGAGAAGAAAGAAAGGAGGAGCAGCAAAAGACTACGAAGCAGGAGCAGAAGAAGGAGGAGCAGAAGAAAGAAGGAGGAGCAGAAGTTGTTTTTGAGCAGCTGCAGTGAATCCAGTTGGTGCCAAACTCCAGTTGCCTCACCACTGCATGTCAAAGCCCAAAACTTCTGCTGGCTCCAGAATAAGAGCAGAAAGAGCAGAAAGAGAGTCAGAGGAGATGCAGTGAACAAAGAACCAAGTGTGACCAGCACAAGGTCACAACCCCACACTTCCGGACGCTTCTATAGCCACTGACAGACACACACAGCTCCAGAGAGCACTTCACCCTCTGATCTGAGACAGAAACAGATGCTTTCTCACAGACTGTGTCATGCAGCAGTGCATCAAATGTGCTCAAGCCATGGAAAAAATGCGTAGTAAGTAGGCAGAAGAACTAACAGAGAAGGTCACAGCTACGGTATGCAAACGTCTGCCAGACACTCACAACAAGAAACTGGAGATTTCTGGAGAACCGTTATTAAAAGTGTATAAGCAGTTAAACACCGCTCTTCTACAGAGACCAGAGTAAAGAGCTGCTAGATCAAATATCTGTGAAGACTTCAGATTCTAACAATGCATGAGAACTCAATTTAGCATCATTATCAAATTGCTAATGTAATATTAATTGTATTAAATTTGATATATGTGTGAACCGATGTTCTGTGATCTTTTTCATGGCTCCACACAAACTCCAAAAATGCAATTAAAAAGTATAATATTTTTATTTTATTATTATTTTATATATATATTTATATAGTACTGTTTTTCTTTTATAATTATTATTATCATTGTTATTATTAATAATATTATTATTGTATAAACTGAATTATTCTTATTACTTTACAGTTCAATTGTATTATAGTAATATTTCATTTTATTAGTTTAAGTTTATTAAATAACAATGATGAATAAATAATAATACTAGTAATGTGTAAAAACAAATATAATTAATAATTATAATGATATAATAAAATATAATAAATATATATATAATATTATATATATATATATATATTAATTCTATTATAAAAAATATTATATAATAATAATAATAATAATAATAATATATAAATAATAATGTTAATTCTATTATAAAAAAATAAAATATATACCATTATTATACTTATTATTACTACTACATGTGCATAATTATATAAACATTTGAATTATAAAAATTATAATTACATTTGTTTTCACAATTTTTAGTTGTTTTTTCGTTGTTGCCGTTTTAATTGCACTCAGTTTCACATCCGGTCCAAAAAAAAAAAAAAAGGTCAGCATCCATTAACAGGTGTGGAATAAAGTCAGATTTAGGCCCCATTTTGACAACTAACAGCCGATGCATTAAACAACAAAAGAAGGAAAAGACAAAATGCACCAGAGTTTAACACATAATACACTATTTAAAAATCGAAGCCTCCAGCTAATAACCAGCTCTAACTGAGCATCATGTGATGCAATGAAACACAAGCACAGTATTGACCGACTGTACCTCGCTTCTCCTGACGCTCATCATCAGTGTCATCATACAGAGTTTCCATGTCTCGTAGAAATCCAGTAAAAAAACTTTCCTCTGGTTGTATTCCTTGGTTACCTGACTGGGTTTCTCTCTTCCTCTTCACATCACTCTCTAACCCTGAACCCACACAGAAACTAGAGATGCTCCCCAGTCACAAAATCACAGACACATTCCCAGACCGGCACAATACTAGCGGAGGAGGAGACCCACAACACACCCCCATGCATATATTAACATATTAAAAAAACAAAACCACCAGCCTTCCATCTGCTGCCTGACCCATGAGAACCCAAGACACGAAAGAAAAGGGGAAGACTCCCTCTGGACAATGAAAGATGCAGAGAAGAACAGAACGCAGAGAAAGATAAAGAACAGAAAGACCAAAGGAAGATTCTGTGGCTGGACTGAAGCTACTACTTATTAGTTTAAGAGTCATAAATACATGAAGTATTGTTGTTGGTTGTGCAATGCTTTCCAGGAAACTTCTTCATTAAGTGTACTCTACATGACAAATCGTTCAAAAACTGTGAAAGTATTGCTCATTATGATCTACACCAGTGACTTATGAGGGAACTGCAGGAGCTTCATAATCAATTAAATCAATAATAAAAGAAAAGTTTCCACCATTGCATAAAATTACAAGGTTACTGTGACTATTCATCTTTGTAACCAAAAAACAACATTTAAGAGATTCAGAGAAAAAAAAAAATAAAGAGTAAGAACTGTGAGAAACTCAGAATTGCAAAATATATATCACACATAATTAATTGCACAACATAAAAATAGTAATATTGCAAAATTTTCCACAATTCTGGGTGGGAAAAAAAAAAAAATTCAATTTCTTTTAATAAAAATCTTTTATTTCTGAGTTTCTTTGTTAGGAAACGCAAATTGTGAGGAAAAAGAGTGAAGAAAGTCAAAATGAAATATTAGCTAAAAATATCAGGTTAAAGGTTTCTGGCTGACAAAACAAGTTTTAAGATCTCTGCTCCAAATAGTTCTGAGATGATTCACATGCGCTCATCTCTCAAACACATGCCTCTGATGTCATTCAGAAAGCGCTGCATTGCATCACACCAGGCCAGAATTAACAGCAATAAACGCTGGAGTAGCTGGTGAATATGAGTTTGTAAGCTGGTTGTGACGGCTCAGCACAGCTGATGGGTGTTCAAAGGGCCGCTGAATGCAGGAGCATGGCATTGTGTTCATCAACACGGGTAAACTGAGGCTGTGTTCACTCACCCGTGAGCGCCAGAGCTCTGTCTGACACATAAAACAGAAGGTTCTCATGACCACCAGAGCCTGGAGCCTCACCATAGACACACACACACCTCGCTCACTTCCCAAGGGCCGACAGACAGCAGAGATTCCCACAAGCTGTCTGAAGGAGAGGGAGAACTACAGGAATGTGGATGCCAAAGGAAGACAGGGGATGTTTTATCATAGATCATGCGTCTCATACCAGGATTAATAAGCAACAATCATTTTACGGAAAGAAAATCAAGAGGCTTTTTGAACCGGCCAAGCTTTGTAAACTAATACAGGCAAATTAATGACCTCATGTATCAAAACAATACATACACACACATAACACCTCATTGTAAAAATGTTGTCCTATTTTATTAAAACTTAAGATCAAATGCTGCCTTAAATGTTTCAGTACAAGTCAGTTTAACCCATGCCAATTACATTAAAAAATAAAGTTTAATTTCATATTTAAATACTCCTTAAAAACGTATTTTGTGGAGTTTAAGTAATTTAAAATCATACGTTTTAGCTTTTACCTGTAGTAAAAAATATTTGAATGCATGGCTGATAGATTTCATGTCTTCATAAGCATGTTGCATCGCTGACCGACTTTCTGTTTAACAACAAACATTCATTCAACATCAGGTCACTGATTCAGAGCCACAACCCAGATACACTGACAGCAATCAATCCGTGAGTCTGTTGACCTGTTTCATGGGACGAGTCGATGACCCAACAAATCACAACATTTACTCCATCACACAGTACAGTTTCTACATGCACAGCTCTCGTTTCCAGAGGAGATATGGAAATGCAGGAAGCAGATTGGATTAATAGCACTTTAATTTACATTCACTCACTCCACTGTGGTTTTGGCTATATTTATAAGTCAAAACGGTTCCTATTTTGTAAGCTGCTCTGGATAACAACATCTGCTAAATGCGTAAAAATAAACGCAGATGTAATATTAAGTTCCTCATACTCAAGAAACAGGAAAGAAAAACATCCCATCAGCTTTTATCCACACAACAAAAGTGGATTATTATCCGTATCTAAAATAAGACATGCAAATGAGATTTGAAAACTACTTATGATACTTTTATGGTGCTTTTTTCGTGCTTAACGCTGTAGAAAAAAAAGAAGCTTTATGATTTAATCAGTGTTACAAAGAAGAAATCAAAGCACTTCGGAGATACATAAAGTTGAGTGAATGGCAACAAAACGGTTCATTTTTAGGTGAAATATTCTTTTAATATCCTACTTTGGCTCTCGCTGACTATGTTGGAGGGAATTTCCTTAAAAACCTAATTGGTAGCCTTCAACTGAACGTTCCCCAGGACCTCTGAATCAGCACATCTCTAATTGCATGTTTGTGTTGTTGGTTTTTAGGGCTTGGGGGGAGTTATGAGGTTGTTTAAAACCACAATCTGCCTTTGCCTCTCATGTGACTTTACACCCGCTGGTTGGCACCTCAGTAAAGAGAAAAACCAGGCCCAGATGTTCCTCGTAGAAGCTCATCCAAACTATCTGTATTCATCTGCGCAGTAAACACCTCAATGAAGAACGGTATGAAACTGATAGTTATGACTGCAAGTTCTGATTGAATGAAAAGTTGTTTATAAACACACCTGTGTAACACAAACCATCATTAAGTTTCCTTTACAGATGGACTGGAATGTTTTTATCAGCTGTTGAGAGTCTCATTCTGACGGCACCCATTCACATCCATTGCTGAGACACTGATGCAGAGACACATTTCTCCAGATCTAATGAAGAAACAAACTCATCTACAGCCCATTTTCAGCAAATGCACCTAGCTTTATAAAAGCAATAAACCACGCAATGGTTAAAGGGGTTTTTTAGGCATGACAAAAACACCCTGTAGCCGTGGTAAAATCACAGTTATGTACTGCTTTTGTGTAAATAAGATCAGGGTGACGGTAATCATCACATGATCTTCATTTTTGGATGAACTACTTCTTTCAAAGTGGCCTTTGTTGAAAAAGACATTTCTTAGGGCCAATTTTTTCCCAAAAACTGAATGCTGATGGTTCATGTGAAGGCTCTTTGTATCTAACGAAAGCAAACACCATCTACTTTTCTGATTTGTAAAAGGCAAGCTTTATATCTGTAGAAATCTCAAATGTTGTCTATTAATTCTCACATCTGAATCGATCGAGAATAGCAGACTTGTTGAAGACTGAATCAATCCGAGCGGCTGACCGTGTCTCAGCTCATTGAATATTCATGAGCATAAACAGCTGCCCTATTGAACGGTTTTAAAGAGCGCTGAACTGAATGGCTAAGTCTTTTATTCTGTGAGAGCGTGTTGACATGCGAGCGCTCCCGAATTCACATCTCTTCACACGACCATCGTGAGAACTCGATTTGTGTTTAAGCCGCCGGTGAACTTCGCTAATTCATCTCTTTATGACTGTGCTCATTATCACCGTAACAGAGTCGACTAGATGACTGCTGGAGCCAGTCACCAATGCCATCAAGTGCTCTTGGTTCAGATCAAGTTCAGCATTATCAATGTTGGAGCGTAACGGCTTGATTTCACAAACGAGGCTTCGCTTAAGCCTGGACTAAGTCTTAGTTAAATTAAGATATTGAAGCAACTTTTACAAAAGTGCATAAGAAGAAAACTTTACAGAAACAGAACAATGACACTGACATATTTTAAGATAAGTCAGAGCAAGATATTGTCAGCTATTTTCAGTCAAGCATGCATTTTAGTCTGGGACTAGCTTAAGCCTTGTCTGTGACTCTAATGTCATTACACTTGAAATGCACTTCATAAATTGAAATATTGAAGTAGAAAGACTAAAATTGTGTTTTCTGGTAAAATAAACTCCAATAATTTCATGCATATACTCACTATTAAAAATTACTTAAGCAATACAAGAACAAATGGCTAAAAAAAGTAGTTAAATTATTTACATCAGCATTTCCATTTCATTTATTATATATTTACTGTCGGCAAGGTTCATAAGAAAATGGATATTTTAGCCAAGCTAAGGAACGAGTTATCAAGTGCAAGTTATGAACAGTGTGACATCATTAGTTCACCCAAAAAATGTAAGTTTGCTGAAAATGTCCTTATCAGGAGATCCAACATGTAGATGGTTTTATTTCCTCTAATTTGGAGAAATAGCACTCCAGCACTTACTCACCAATGGGAATGAGAGTGAGTCCAAACAGCTGATAAAAACACTGTTTAATTAACGTCTTGAGAAGACAAGCTGTGTGTTCGTAAGAAACAAATCGATCAGTTTGACCACTTTAACATCTGTGGAGGAAAACTAATTTACACTGGTGAGGGAGGGGGACTAGCCTAGGGGACTAGGCTTCAGAAGAAACTAAGTTAAGTTAAGTGTTTCCAAGTTGAAAATACAGTTGGTAACCTTGAGTGAGACTAAGATATAAAAGAGGAAGACTGCAGCAAACAGTGTGTGACCTTCTTTAACAAAGAATCGCCATGTGTTGTCTCTTACATGGCGAGAGTTTCTTTAAATTTCCAAGACACATCAAACTGTTGCTTCTGACTAAAATAAGTCAAATCTCTTGTTATCTCTCACATCACAACCCACACACATATTTATCTAGAGCTGTTCTGGACTGTTTGGGCTCGGAAATGCTGCTTGATCTGCATAGATTCCTCTCCTGACTCAGTCCAGGCGACTATTTCACTGGATGAAGTGTTATTATGGACTCAATTTAGCAAATTTAAAGTTAAAAACACCTTTATGGATTGATTTGTTTCTTACAAATATGCAGCTTCTGTCTTCTCCAGATGTTAACTGATTGACAGGAGTGCTGTGGATATTTGTGTTGTTTTAATCAGCTCTCATTCTGACGGCACCCATTCACTGCAGAGGATCCATGCATGAGACACATTTCTCCACTTTTCTGGGTAAACCATTCTTTCAATACTGTCAGTTAACCTGAAATGCAACAAAACCTTTAAGCTAACAGTATCTTTTTGAGAACATTTATTTGTGCAAAGTCAATAATTTAATAGTAATACAGGAGTTACTCGGGCTAAAATATAGCTAACTGATTTTGCTCACAGAAATCTGCTGTGGAAATTAAATAAATGAACGGTTGCTATCAAACTGCAAACGCCTGTGGTTGCTGAAACCTACAGAGAATGCATATGACAGCTGGGTTTAACCAGGACTGGACACGATTCATGAATCATCTGCACGTCAAAAAACACTTTATGCAGAAATCAGCAGAAGAACTTTCCCACCAATTCCCTCTTTAACCTTCAGCACATATATCAAGCACATATGACACATAATATGAGTCTCTTGGGTCAAGGGACCATTTCTGCATTGCACATATTCAGCAGGAGGAGTACATTTTAGGTTAAAAGTGCACATTTTATAACACAATTTCTATTTAATCATGCTTTGCAATCATCTATTTTAATTTACTAGGTCATCTGTAATGGTCCTGCGGTGTTGTCTCAAGAGATGATTATAATTATGAAAGATTTAAGAACAATTTTATAGCAGTCTGAGATGCACTGTAGCATGTCACACCATGATATGTTCACTTCCCGAAAGCATTTGCATGTGAACCATGAAATACTACCCTATTTCCAATTCCCAAATCTGCCAATATGCTGTTAACTCACACGCTATTGAGTTTCATGCAGCTGTCGTATCGTGTGAAGGGAAGCTCAGGAATCCAGGGATACGGTCATCTGTTTGGCCCACGTTCTTTACACACTACAGCCTAATTTAATGCCACGGTAGAGGAAGGTCCTGAACATCCAGGCTGCATAGATGCAGTGTTTTTGAGAGACTTGTGGCGGCAGGTGACGTCACATTAATGCTGTTTTATTATTGACGAATCTGCTGCGGTACGGCCAACTGAAAGTGCTATTTCTCTGCCGCTCACCGCTAGGCATGGGCCGGTATGAGATTCTGACGGTGTGGTAACCTTGGATAATAATATCAAGAAAGTTGCTAAAAACTGTGAGTCGCGCTCGTTTGTGTGAGATGCGGGAGCTGAAGGTAGCGGGATTTGTGGCGCTCGATCTGGATATTGTGGCAGCCCGCAACAAATAAATCAATGTATGGGAAACCAGTGAATGGGTGCCGTCAGACTGAAAGTCCAAGCAGTTAATAAAAGCATCATAACAATCCACACCACTCCAGTCCATCAACTAACGTCTTGAGGAGCCAAAATCAAAACAAATCCATCATTGAGACACTTTTAACTTCAACTCTCATTCTGACGGCACCCGTTCACTGCAGAGCATGAGCAAGTGATGTATGCTACATTACTCCAAATTTAATGAAAAACAAACACATCTTGAATGGTCTGAGGGTGAGGACATTTCCTTTCTTTTAATATTTGGGTGAACTATCGCTTTAAGATGCAACACCAGTTAAAAAATTGGCTGATGTGAACCAGAGCAGCCTCAAACCCAGAATCACATGCGACTGAATCACAAACCAGGAGATGAATCATGGATGTTACATAACAACTAGAGCTGCGCTGGAGGGACTCTTGAGTGAATCACAGGGGAATTTGGGGTGAGGAAAGTAATGAGCCCATCTAATCCTACCACGAAGACAACCGAGAGCTTAATGTTATTATTGCTGTCAGCGCCATTCCAGAAACGGTGTTCAAACAACTCCAGATGATAATGCATTGTCAAAGAAATACTTTCCAGAGTCAACAAACTGATAAAAAAGGAGGGATATGAGCCGTATCTAGAAACCAGAATATCACATGGACTCTTTTGACCTATGAGCGTAGGCAAACAAGTTTTGCACAGCACGCTCATTTTCTCCAGAAAAACATTGCTTTCTTAACGCAGCTACGAATTGAGAGTCAGTGGTGATTCCATCAGGCCATTCATATGTTGAGGGCACCTCGGTGGCCAAATGAAGAGATTCAGAGGCTTTTGTCCAGCAGTAAATGAGAACAGCACAAAGAGCTATCTGTGAAGTCTTGAATGTGCTCCACAGGCCCACTGCCAAAAAACCTCAGGCCTTTTCGACTCCCTTTAAAGCCACATTACCAATAACTTTCACTCAGACAGTTCAAACCGAGACCACGGAAATGTGGAAAAAAAGCGACCCTCTTCATTTTTGTGGCAAATGAGTACAGTCGGGGGGGATCAAAGGTTTCACACAAGCTCTAAAATCGTGTCTATTTGAGTGTCTTTCGCTTCAAACGACGCAGCGTGTTTTGAAAAAGTCAAAGCCAAGAAATACGAGCGAAGGAGGACAGGAGATATCATTTCATGCAGGGGTTTGAGATCTGGCCAGAAAGAACAACCAATAAACACAATGAAGAAAAATAGCAACTAAAAGGCTTCATCCAAGAGCGGCAGATAACAGGAAATAGTTTATATATATATATTCGAAAGCTGACACTACATTCCCCTTAAATACGGTTTAAAACCCCATTACTTATCAATCAAGGGTGCGTTACTTTACATCCGAGTCAACATTCAAGATTATCGTTAATCAGAAAGCTGAATTAAAGGTGAAATTTAAGTAACACGTTGCATAAAATGTGAGATTTTGAAGTAGAAGTGTTAAACACACTCCAATAAACTTTGTTTTATTTACAACTTTGAGAAATCAGTGTAGTTTATACACAGTTATAAACATTATCAGTGAGGAGGAACACGTCAAGATGAGGATATTAATGTATATCAGCTATTTTACAACTCCAAATTATGCTCATCCAATCAGAATTTACAGTTTGGATTCTCCCGCCCAATCACGTCCCTTTATTCATATGACGGACAGGTTTTCCTACCACCTGTAAGAAAGCTTTCCATTCCCTCTTGTTCTGACCCAGAAACGTAAAGATGACTGATTGTTGTTTACATTTTTGTTACTGGTTACTGTCCTGGTGACTGTTCTTGGCGTTCAGTAATATAAACAGGTCAACCGGGAAAAGCAGATCGATTTATTTCCACTGTTTCTCGTTGATACGGTCCACACAGCAACAGTGAATGGTGTCATGGAAAAACTACAATGAATATGTGTTGTAATGCAAAGTCAATCATTTCAACAAGGCTGTTCAGCGCAAACCAATGCATCAAAAGCTATTTAATCTCAACAATCATGGCTAAGAGTTCAACTTATTAAGCCTTTTGTAGGGATTTTAATGTTAATCATACGGTCTAGTCTTAACCAGGAGTTTCTCTATTTAATAACATTACATAATGCCAAAAATCTAGGTAAAAATAACATCCCAAGCTGTCCTCAGCCACAAATTCCTAAATAAAAATTAATGCAAACAAAGAGGTAAATCTTTCTATTGAGCTGCTCTTCATAATGAACAGGTCTGCCCTTTAGTCTTCTCACTGACATTTAGATCGGAAAGGCCAAGAATGCCCATGTCTGGGGATTTCAGCAGCGCTAATATACTAATTTATAAAGCTCTAACAAACACTCCAACCATCATGTGGCTCTGAAGCGATTCAGGGCAAGGCCGCAAATTCGCCTTGTCTTGTGAATGGCCCTTTGATGCCCAAACGCGAGGGAAATTGGCCATGCTTGAGCAAGCACTCCCACTCCCCACCACCGCCTCCGTATCATTTCATATCTCCACTCACAATGCTCCTCTCTGTGTGCAGCGATTATGAGGAGAAACAAATAAACATGATGGACAGGACCCGTGAACTACTTCTGGGAGAAGCGAGGAGATACAGATTACAAGAGCAACAGCTACGCAGGACACATCACGCCAGCCTTGTTTCTTCAGCGCTACGCTGCACGGTTTAAACACCTGAAGGTGACCTTTGCTTTGACCTTTCCATCACAACACCTTGAACAAATCACAGGGCTTCAGAAACAAGATCTCGCTTTGTGTTATTGTGCAGCTGAACGCCTTTGAGCTAGAATTTTTAAAGTTTACATTTCAATAATTTAACAAAACATTTGCAAGTTCAATTTTTTTCTATTTTATGTTATGATTTATCAGTCTATTCATATCGTCCCAAACCCAGAAGACCTTCGTTCATCTTTGGAACGCAAATTAATATATTATGCATTTACTACGTTTCTGGATCTGGGATCATTTCAGTTGTGTTGCTGTCTACGGAGAGTCAGATAGCTCTCTGAGCTCTTAATTCGTGTTCCTAAGATGAACAAAGGTCTTATGGGTTTGGTGAGGGTGAACAATTAATGGCGGAACTAGCGCTTTAAGTGGTCAAGATGATAGAAGAGTGTAAGTCATAACACGTCACAATGAAAATGGAAATGACTGAATTATGTTTGTTATGGTCCGGACAGATATATCAACATGAAATGCCATTTGCGACTTTAACTTCAATAATGTGATGCATTTCTGAGTTAAACGGAACAAGAAATAACCTACTGGGAGAAACCTGATAATATCCATCAGGAATTTATCCGAAAAAAAGCAGGCGTTACTTGTTTAAGAGGTCAGGAGGGCTTTACGGAGTCATTTTAGAAGTGGAACGTTTTGATAAAAGATTACGTCATTTTTCTTTGGAACAACAAGCATTGATTAATCATTACACACAATAAGACAAGAGACATGGGTTAAAAAAAGAGGAATAGGGTAAATCTGGATTCATGTTGACTTTAGGAAAACCACACCGGCACACTTCAGGAGATGAGCAGCAAGAGACTCAAGACACAAATTAGTTCTGACAAATCGATGATGACAATTTTTCTCCAAGATGTGACAAACCAAACAACCACCGAGTCAAGCGACCACAACCACACCCAGAGATTTTAAATATATATACTCTCGTGTGAATCAAATCAAAACATTTCATTACAAGCCAATATGATGTGTGTGCTGTTCTGGATGCTGTAAACACTGAGGCAGTGCTGGCAGAACGTAAAGTGACTAAAACCACAAACACACAGCATGATCTGTCCAGTCTGATTCACTGGCAAATGACTCATATGAACTGGTTCTTTTAACGAGTCAATAAAAAATAACAAGTTATATTTGATTCTTTAGTTCCACAACTGACTTTTATCTCTCAATTATGAGTTTATACCATGCAACTGCAAAGAATTGCATGTTTTCCTCCCTCCAAATTCCGTTACAAGCTTGCAATTGAGTTAATGTCTCTCAATTGTGAGTTTACATCTTTAAACATCTCCTCTTCATATCTTCACAATAAATTCTCTTTTATGTTTCATGGAGAACATAACAACACACGTTATTGTGCGACACAAGAGCAGCCATTCACAAATCTGTAGAATATGCAGAGAATCAAATTAACAGTAAGGCCTGTGAGTTTGTCTAACTATGGTTTACTTGCAGCTGCGTTGCAGGACTTCATTGAGGAGGCCCCTCATTCATTGCTTTATTCTCCTCAGGACGTCCCAACTCCGTGGACCTACTTCACGTTAACAGTCTCTAGAGTCACACAAAGACACGGCCGATGAACTAGACACACAAAGCCAGCGCTGTGAGAGAGAACAAACCAATGCTCTCACACTGTCAGCTGCGGCGGCCTGAATCAAGCCGGTTTCTGTTTTTGTCAGCTTCTTCGCTCCTGCCAGCTTCCTCCCAACATTTCTGGAGAACTCACTTCTGTGGAATACGGGCTGGATGAAACCGCACCGACTTAACGAGGGAATGCTTTTGGAAGCATAAATAAAAACAAGATGTTGGCTTGCAGATATCACCACGAGAATCGAAAGCAGTAGTTGAGCCAGATTTACTTGCCCTTGCTTCATTCCAGATCTCCATGCTTTGGAAGCTTATTTACTCTTTTAGCTCACAATTTAGACTTTTTTTTTTCTCACAATTGCAAGGTTATATCTTATATTTGCAACTTGCAAGTTTAGATCTTTATTAATTCATATTTTTGCATCTTTATATCTGGCAACTGCCAATTAACATCCTGCCATTCTGAGTTTTTCCTCATAATTGCAGTATATCTCCAAGTTTTTAAACTTGTAATTTCGGTGTAAATCTTGAAATTATATTTTTTGGGCTCAGATATTGTTTTATAAACTCACCTCTTTATAGCTCTATTCTATATCTTGCAATTTTATTTTTTTTCTCATGAGCGAGTCACAGATGTACATTTGCATCTCACTTTTGAGTTCATCTCCCAATTTTTTCTCTCAATTCTGACTTTTTTCCATCAGAATTTAAAACTCACAACTGGACGTTTACATCGTTACATCTCACAATTACAAGTTAACATCGTGCAATTCTGAGGTTGCATTTCAGTTTCTGAGCATGCATTCCACACTTCTCTCAAAAGTGCAAGAATAAAGGGTCAGAAACGCAAGATAAAAAAAGTTTTAATCCTGTGGTAGAAATATTCATTCAAAGCACGTTGCTGTTTAATTAATGGAACTTTTATGCTTAGAAGAACATGGGGAACGTCTTTAAGAGCTGCATGAAGATTCTTCAGAACCTCTTTGTTTGTGTTGCTTTAAGTTTACATGTTAAAGTTACTGTGCTAAAAACTGAAAACAGGTTAATCGGATAACCAAGTGATGAGGCAGATTCCTGAGGTCTGAACGTGAACAGGCAGACAGAGAGCGAGCGTTTATCCTTGTCTCAGTGCTCGCCCATCTGGCCTACAGCCCTTCTTAGTGTCCCAAAGCCCATAATTCAGTCGGGAGCTTTTAAACAGCAGTAAACATCCGTGGAAGTGGCGCCTCTCTCTCTCTCTCAGAGTGGAAACCCAGAGAGCCGACACAATACACACTATTCTACTCCACATCTATGCAAACATCTGCAGGACACATTATACAAGACTTTACACTGAGACGGAGCACAACTGTTGATGAACGAAGGGTCAGAGAAAAACCAATCCGAATGCAAACCAAACGCAGCTAATCATATCCTTGTGCACTGTAAAATAAATACAAGCAATTTCAAAGACTTTTCAAATTCATTTTTCACTTGGCAGAATCTCATTAAATTCAACGACAACTCAAAATCCACCAACAATACATATATATATATATATTGGGTTTTTTTGTTGTTGTTTTTGTATGGTTTACAAAGCCCAGTCTCATTAAAACCTAAAGCCAAATAAAAACGTGCATATGATACGCATCTACCCAAAGCGTAGCATATATACGCCGAAGTTGATTTGGCGTAGTATTTGTACTAAGATCGTGTTACTTAATAATGCATGTTCTGGATACCCTTAGAGTAGTATTTTTTGTGGTTTGCATTATCAAATTTCCTTCTATTTCCAAACAGAATCGAGTTTACAGCCAATAAAGCACCAAACTACAGTCTATGACAGCAAACCCAACAATCTGCTGTGGTTTACTAGGAGTTAGACTCGTTTGTGTTGGTCAGGGCTGACATGAAAAGCGGTCGGGGTAATAAATCTCTTTAGTCTAATCCATAATCTCAGGTCTCTGGACTAACGCTGGACACTTTCAGTCTCGGAGAAATACAAACACTAGCGTTACTTTGCACAGAAACAAAGAAAGCGAGCAGCGGGTTATAAACCGTCACTGAGGGAGAAAACGCTGAAACTTTCAAACTGTTTAACAGGGTCTGGTTTAGGTTTACTCACCCATTTTGTCAAGCGTCCCAGCACTTCTTCTGCTGCAGAGGCATCAACTGTTGAGCGTTTAATAACGCTAACGCACCGCCACTCCGACGCGCCGACGCGTGACGTCAGCGGCAGGGATTACCCGAGCGCCGCCCACCTTCCAGTCCATGATTAAAATAAATATATTTCATACAGAATCAGATATCAGTCAAAATAATAACAATAATAGTATTATTATTGATGTTGTTTATTGTATATTACTTTAATAGTATTGATTAGTATATATATGTTTATGTCTAATGCATGCAGTTTATATACGATCAATTAATTTAGTGTAAATGATAAAAAAGCGTAAATGCAAACCATTAGTTAGTTAATTTATAAGCTGATCAATAACAATAATGATTATTTAGTGTGAATAATATTTCAATGTCAATTTATAAGCTAATTATTTTTAAAATACTTGTGATTATGCTGAGTATTACTATTTTATTAATTTTTTTTACATATTTTATGATATTACTGTATGTTACTAATGCATGACCAGTTAATTCAGTCTAAAAAACTATAAAATAAATGTTATCCATACGCTGACTTCAATCGCATACATCATCATCATATTACATCATGTATTTTATATATTTTTTATATATATTTTTATATTATGTCTCTTAAACATGCAGTCCACAACGTAACCAGTTAATTTAGTGTAAATAATATTTTTGTTTAGATAACTATATATTATTCCATTAGATAACTAATTTATAAGTTGATTACTATTAAAATAATAAATAAATGAATATGAATAATATTCGTTACTGGTCAAATTATAAATAGTATAATATTAAATCAGATTAAATAATTTTATTTGAATGATTAAATCGATTCTTCTATATCAGATATTTCTCAGGTTTCGGTGCAGACACTGAAGGGTGTAAAGGAGTGTCGTTTTTCTGAGAGTAGTCTCTAATCTAATCACTATTCCTGCTGCATCACGGCTCCACTGAAGATTCGAGGATGAAAGATCCTGCAAAGCAGCGTTTGGTATCCAAGGAGCCTGAAGAGTCCTTTCAGAAGATGCCAAAGAGCTTGAGTGAATGGAGAATCAGAGACAGAGCGGCAGATTCTCAGGAACAGGCTCTGTGTTCGTACAGCTAGAGGAGAGGTGATCTGATCTTTACAAAGACTTCAGGAAACTTCACCATCCGTCTCCAGAGTGTGTGCTGTGTCTCATCTGTCGTGGGCTGGTATTGCTGCCACAAACAGGTTTGTTTTGGATCAAAGCTGAATAGAAGTGAAAGTCTGTCTGAGGATAAAGATGATGAAAGCAATCACCGGCTGTAATGATGATCAAGACCACACCTTCTCCAAATCCAGTCATGTTTAATGAGTCTTATCATTAACTACAACCAGAATAAATAAATATGTATGTTGTTAACAGAAATAAAGTTTCGGTTGAAATAATAAAACAAAATAACTATATATTCATAAAAAAAAATACATACAAAAATAACATGGAAAATAACTAATAAAATCAAATAAAAATAAAGCTACACAGACATATTTATGAAACAACTAAATAAAAAGCACATCAAATAATTAAAACATTCAATTAAAATGAGAATTAAAACAGAAATCCAAAAACTTATAAACATTCATAAATGTAATAAAGCTAAAAATAAGTAACCAGTGAAAATGAAATGAAAATAAAAAATAAAAAATTAAATAAAAAAATGAATACAAACGATAACTAAGTAGGCAAAATGAAAGTGGAAGACAGAATTAATAGAATGGATTGATATAATTAAACAAAAAATAGCAAAATAAAAATTCTAATATATACACACACACACACACACAAAGAATTTAAAATAAAAACTAATTCAAAATAATATTAAAACAAAAAGAACTAATCAACTACTGAGCATTGATGAACTATATTAATGATCCTAAAATAGTGTGTAGTGTGTCTCCTGGATTATTTTGCTGAAGGGGCCTCGTCCTCGTGAAGCAGCTCTATTGAGAAACTCTGAATTCCTTCCTTTAGTGCCACAACAGAAGCTCTCTAAAGAACTGTTCTGTGGAAATAGGTACGACGCTGCACTGCTGAACGCTCTTCACATCCACAGAGTCTCCAGAGACTGAACCACAGCATCATCTATCACCAGGAGCTTCTCATTTATCTCTGTAGAATCTGACAGACGGGAAATAAACATTTTATCATTGTGTAAACTCTGTAGTGTTTTCTGTAACTGCAGGGGAGTATGTCAAGAATAAATGCTTTTGTGACAGCTACGAGAGATTCAAGCACTTCAGCAGTGCTACAGAGCTACTGAAGACAGAATCAGACGCTTACGATCATCGTTCAACATGCACTTCAACAACAAGACAAGTCAAAATAAGATCATAATAAGTTCACTTATAATAGTTGAACATCAACATAAATCTGTATACATTACACTGAAATTCAAGACTTAAAAAAGCAGGTTAAAAGTAGGGGACTGTATATTTGTTACAATAATAATAATAATTATTATTATTATTAAAAAAACAACAATGCAACAAGTAGTCAAACGTGCAGATAACTCTACATAACATTTATAATTATTATTATTACTAAAAATATAATAATAGTTGTTATAAAATATTATAATAGCAATAAACAGCAATAACAATAGTCAGATGAACAGAGGAATTTATTTTTTACATTAAATAAAAATAATACCAATAATAATACAATAGTACAATTATTCTAATAATAATAATTATTATTAATTATATAAAAACATAAAAACAAAATGCAGTCATGAGAACTATATATTAATGTTTTTTTAAGTATTATTATTATTAATAATAATAAAACAAAATAGAAGTATTCAGATGTCCAGAGAATGTTTAAGAATAGAAAGCATGAGTTCATGAGGATCTGTCTGTCGCTGAACAGATTCTGTATTTGATCAGAATAGATGTACACTGTGTAGTTACCATTTCTACCAGCAGGGGAACTAACTACTCCTCAAGAACTTTGGTGACACGCAACCCACTTAACATCAGGAGGAAGATGTTTTCTTCTTCTTCCTCATAGAAACACAGAGTGACCTCTGAGTGTTGAGCTTGACCTTCTGCTGATTTATACACATCTGACCTTTACAAGAGGAACAGATTCACTGCCTCTCACTGATCTGTGCTCCAGCTTCAGCAACTTAAATAAAGTGAATATTAGTCAGAATTAGCTAACAATAACAATACTGGTTATGTGTAGTTTATTGTTTAAAAACAGCCGATGTCAGACAACAACTTGCATGAAGACAACGTTTCTTTAGTTGAATTAAGCACTGTCCAATTCTAATAATAATAATAATAATAATAATAATTCACTAATGCTAGTAAATCGGATTCTATTTGACCAGGGTTGCCAGATGAAATGTTTTAAAATGATTAAATAGTAAATAAATTAAAAAGAATTGTTAAATAAATCTTATTTGTTCATAAAAGTTAAGTTATAGTGTATACAGCCATGGCCAGAAATATTGCAAAAAAGGCTGTGAAAACTAATCTGCATTGTTAATCCGTTTGATCTTTTATTTAAAAAAAAAAAATTGACATTAACCTTTGATTGGGCAAATAATGAAATAATGAATATATAATATAAATATAAAATAATGAAATAAACGTTTTTCTCAAATACACATTGGACACAACATGGCATCCATAGAAATGATTATGTGTAAAATATTATGAGTTTAAATCTGCAGAGGACTGACAGACAGTGAAGAACAGTGTAAATCATTCAGCAGATGTGTGTGTTCTCTTGTGTGTGTCGTGCTCAGGATGTGAGAGGAGCAAAACAAAATTCCACACATTTTTGAGACGGGGCATTTTGAATGAATTCTACAGAGTAGATCGAGCGGGAAAAAGTCGAAGTTTCCAATAATGAGTGAAACAGACGTGAACGCATGGGAGTGTGTTACAAGCTGAAGACCTTACCATGCATCAAACACACACACACTTAACTCTGTACAGCTATCTCTGTGAGGACATGCATTGACACGATGTAATCTGTAGCTCCTGACCCTAACCCTACCCATCAGAACTAAGTGCTTTACGGCCAAAGTGTCCTCACTCTGATGATCTAAAACTCAGAAAGATTGCTGTACATATGCACTGTCTCTCACACACACACAGCTCCAGGGAGGGACTCACAGCAGGGGTCTGGGAGTGGAAATGCAATGAATATCTGTGTGAATCTCCTCAGAGCCGCTGATACACACAAACAATGTCCACTGGATCTGAAGGAACGAGAGAAACTTACATGAAGCTCTGCCATGTGATCCAGTGAAGAAGCTTGCATTGCAAAAATAAAAAATAAATACACTATTCGAGTATGCTACACAATAAACTTCCCGTTTAGTTCAGTGTCTCTTTGCAGTTATCTGTGAAATTCACGAGTTTCAGTGCTAAAATATGTGCTTTTTATTCACTAACCAGTTTAACACTAACCTAATAACAGGGTTATGTACACCACAACTATATGAGTGAAGCTTGACAATCAGGTCCAGGAATGTGTCTGTAATTTCTCCTCACACCAGCAGATGTCTCTGTCAGCACAGTTATGTGTTAAGTCTCTGATTGGTCAGATGTTTGACTATCAGCATATAGTATATCTATCCATCTTCAAACTCTAACCTGTGGACTTGAGTTGAGTTTTTAAGAAACTATTCACGGGTCTCTCAGAGCCTCACACATTCACGCGTGTTTATTAGCAGCTGTCAGTGTGGGATTATTCAGAGATCATGAGTCAGTCCCAAGAGACAAAACCATCCCGAATCCTGAAATAACTGCAGATCTCTGTTTGGAGACAGAATAAAGATGAAAAATCATGCGTTGTTTCCCTGTGTGTGTGTGAGCTCACATGAAGAAACCTGAATAATGTGGAGCCAAACATACAAATAATAATTCAAATCCCAAACTGAGTAGCTTGGGGAACGTTTTTTATAGCATGCAAAAAAAAAAGGAGTTGATTTCATTAAACCAGCATCTCAAGTTAACAGGGAACGATCTCACAATGTTTATGAGTTTAATAATGTTAGGAGAAAATGTTCTTACGATGTTGTTTGTTCTTGATGAATAACCTTTAAACAACATCCTAATCACGATTATTTGCTCTTCAAATAATATTATATTTTAGGTCAAAGTAAAATGTTTTAGAAACATTTGAATTCACATTCACACAATGTTTTTATAACCCAATTTGTCAGGCTACTTGGATAAACTGTAAAAAGCATTCTTCACTCAGAATGAACTGCACATTTATTTCGCAGGACTCACCTCTCCTTTTCTCTGAAACTTGACGTGACTTACCTCTGAGGCCTGGATCTGAAATATTAATGCCTCGGAGAGAATCTGTTTATAGCAGTAAAACACAGCGTGAGTGAAGAGCTTCATACCTTCAGTAAATTACAGGACTAGCAGAAAACTGACTCACAATTTAGTCAAAGCTGTCAGATATATGGTCTGTCATTTTAAAAAGGCATTTAATTTTTCCCCATAAGGTCCAGCTATAAATACAAATGTTATTTTTACCCAAATAATACCCCAAAAAAAGGTTGTATCATGCATTAGACTAATTAAATTTCATTTAATTTAAATGAAGAGGTCTGCTTATAGCCTTGTATGCAGGTTAACGTTAAAGAGACTCTTATTCCTTTGTAACTATTTTCATATGTCTTCTAATGTCATGCCTCCAGCTTCTTGTACTTTAGCTTCCAGGATTTGTCGCTGGTTGTTATAAGCTCTACAGTGCAATAGTTCAGATGTTTATTGATTCTATTTAGATTAATATGCAGTATGCCATTTTAAAATTCATCTTATTGCCGATTCTTCCCGTCTTCTTAATACCATGTGATTGTTATACATTCCATCTTCCCTTTATATTCTATCTTTAATAGAACAGTTGGTTCTTGAATGAATTTTTCTGCCTTAAGTTGTTTTTCCATACAGATTTATGGTCATTAACCTTAGTTTAGCTATTTTTTTAGGGAACGTTTTAAGTATCTGACATTATTTGAGTATCTGTTCAGTGTTATCTAGGCTTTAATCCTCTCAGAAACACAGCACAGAGAGGTTAGTCATGTAACGTTTTTGAAATACTTTATTTAGAATATTCAAAGTAAGAGTGTTTGAAAATAGAATGTTCTCATAAAACTTTAAATGTTACAAATCTTAATTCTGATAATTTTTTTCCAACATTCTGCATTTATGTCTCACAGCCTCACAACTGTTTTTTTTTTCTTTTCTTTTCTTGCAGCTGTGAAGAAAAGTCAGAATCAGAATCAGTTCTAAAAGTTATAAATAAAACTAAAACCTTAAAAAACCTTTTTTCAGAATGTTCTGCATACACAGTAACGGGAAAAACGTAAACCTGTTTTATTTCAGCTAGTTTTGTGATGTAATAACTAACTGTAATAAAAATGGTAACACTTTACAATCATTAGTTAACGTATGACACCTTATTGTAAATAAAAGCCAATAGAAACAATATTTAAAATCAAGAAAATCAACTAAAATAATGCAAAACCAGAAAATATACAAATAAAATCCAATTCACAATATGAACAAAACTGTACCAAAATAACACTAATGCAAACTTTGAAATAAAGAGCATCAGTCCCCTTTTCAGTATTATTATTATCTTTTTATTTGTTTGTGTGTCTTATGGTGGAAACAAGCTTCTATACTCTTCATGAAATGGCGGCTTTTTCTGCTGAGTACAGTTATGTTTTGATCAGCTCGTTGTAAAACTGCATCACGTTGGCACAGATTCGTAAAACAAAAGATAAAACTGAGATGATCAGGGATTTAGTTTGAATCAGGTCAGACCAGGCTGTGTTTACACCAGCTCCAGACCAGAAGAAGTAGTCGAGACGAGCAGTAAGACCGCAGGAGTTTGGTGGTGTCTTGAAGACAGCAGCAGCTTTAAAGATCTATTTGTCATCAGCTCTGTTATCAGTATGTGTGTGTGTGTGTGTGTGTGTGTGTGTGTCTGGGTGACGTTGCCATGGTAACAGTGTTTACAGCCTGCTGGGGTTCTAAAAATGGCACGGCGATGATGGCAGAGACAGACCTATGTAGTGTAACGTGAGAGATGTCACATCCTCCTCGTAATCAACATTTTACTCCGATTACTTCAGAATCAGGGTAAAACCACAAACACTCAGCAGTGCTGTCTGTGGAGGAACAAACACGGGCTGATTGGAGATGAATGAGCCATCAGAAGGAATAACTATCACTAACAAGTGGAATTTTCCTCCAATGGTCAAATTATGAAGAAATTCATTCTTAAAAATAAATGTTGTGAGAACAATCAAATGTGACAATGTTTTTAAAGTGATGTCTAATATCCACTAATATTGATACTAGATCCACTAATATTGGCACCCTTGGTAAATCTGAGCAAACCTATCATTAAAGTAAAACAATTGAAATGTGGAGAAAAACTATGATGAAATAAATGATTTTCTCCAATGCATGTTAGCCACAATTATTGGCACCCAGTTTTTGCTACATCCTTTTCCTAAGATAACAGCTCTGAGTTTTCTCCTGTAATGCCTGAAGAGTTTGGAGAACACCTGATTATAGAAGAGAGACCATTTCTTCATCCAGAATCACTCCAGATCCTTTAGATTCTTTAAAGTTCAGCTCTTTGGTTCAGCTCACACAGGTTCAGGTCAGAGGACTGGGACAGACATGGCAAAAGCTTAATGTTGTGCTCAGTGGGGCAGTCATGGCCTAATGGATAGGGAGTTGGGCTTGTAACTCAAAGGTTGTGGGTTTGAGTCCCAGGATTGTAGGTGGTGGGGGTGAATTCCCAGCGCTCTCTCCACCTTCAATATCACACCTGAGGTGAGACCCTTGAGCAAGGCATCGTTCTCCAACTGCTCCCTGGGCGCTGCAGCAATGGCTGCCCACTGCTCCGGGTGTGTGTGTGTGTGTGTGTGTGTGTGTGTGTGTGTGTGTGTGTGTGTGTGTGTGTGTGTGTGTGT
>JAUMHI010000049.1:6864751-6890500 GCA_032359435.1 Enteromius unitaeniatus
GTCATAAAAACTCACCTCCGGGGGAGTGGTATTTATTGCAGCTGTTGTAAAAAAGAAAACAACCAAAGTCGTAAACTTTTTTTTACAATGTTTATTATGTTTATGGAGCGTGTCATGTGTTTTGTGTGTGTGTGTGTCTGTGTGCTTGGTGTAACTTCAGCTGCTTGGACTAAGGCCCTTCTCCGCAGGGGTCGGGGTCTGCTTGAGGCCCCCCTCCTCCCTTAAAAATCAAGAGACAATTCGCATCTCTGTTTGATCAAACAGCTGTGTCTGTGTCCGTGTGTGTGTGTGTGTGTGTTTATGTGCGTGCGTTAGCAACCAGCTAAGCACGTGATGCTATCACACAAACACTGAATTATACAGCTTTTAAAATCAGCTTTAGCGATCACGAAGTGTACCTCTGAGAAAATAAATGAATAAAATAAAATAAATGAATAAAAATAAAATGAATAAAATAAAAACCTTGTAAGAAAGAGACCAAATATTTGCGCTTACCATTGTAGCAACTTATACATGAGACGTCCAGGTCTTTGCTGCCTTAGCAGTTCTTAACGCTGTAAGCGAGGATACATCCGCTCTGGTCAGAAACTCGATTCGAAATGGCGTCGCAGCTCGTTCACAGTCCCGCCCCCGAGTGGGCGTCGGCAATTTAATGCAGCGATCTCATTTGTCGCAGGCAATGATGCGTGCTTCAAAGCAGGAGGTAATTGCCTCTGGGCTTCTGATGGACGTATGGTGTACAATAAGAATTATAACCCCTGCTGCGTTTCAAACCTGTCCATGTTTTATGGAGGGTCAATAAAACCAATAAAAACAGCCCAAGCCCCCTCAGGATCCTAGCGAGCGTTTAATTTTTTACGACTCCGAAACATGCTAGGAGAACGGACGGCATGTCGCTAATTTTGTCTGCGCCTACACTTACAGTGGTAAGTGATTTGTGGCTCAAGGCACTGATTGCGTAGAGAAGTTAATCACACACTTCAGGAAGCCTCACTACAAGGGCTATTGTTTCATTGCCCATTGTGCATCCCGATTCGACTCTTTCCTGATTTTGGAGTATTTCTGCAAAGCAGGCATTACTCTCGACATCATCATGCAAGGATGTAAATTGATCTTTATGCATGATGAGGCTTTCGACCAGCGTTATATAGACAGCTACAGCTTTATCCCGATGGCTCTGTCTAAGATGCCTGCCGCTCTGGGGTTGTCAACACAGGGAAAAGGCTACTTTCCCCATCATTTCAGCAGGATGGAGAATGCCAATTATATCGGACCGTACCCTGACAAAAGATTTTACGGGTACGACAACATGTCCGATAACGATCACAGTCGTTGGGAAAGAGTTTTCCTTCGAAGGTGTGCTGTACGGGTACGGCGTTAACTATGTGATCCTGCTGAGCGAAGTCTGTGAGAAATACAGGCAAGAATTTATAGAATTCACCGGAATCGACCCGTTTAACTTCACCACTCTCACGAGCTGTTGTATGGGTGTCTTTAAAGCCAGCCACCTCACCAGAAACCCTGTGGCTCTGACACGTAAAAACAAGTACGTCAGAAACAGCAAGACCTACTCGAGCGTATCTATCGAATGACTCGAGTATGTAAAAAAGACCCAAAACTTGAATATTCAGCACGCGTTAAATCACGGCGAAGTCCAAATAGGCAGCTACTTTTTAGACGGGTACTACGAGGTAGGGGGCGTGGGGTACTGCTTGGAATTCAATGGATGCGTGCACCATGGCCATGATAAGCACTTTGAGCCCCACGAGACTCCCCCCCTGTCGGGTGTACCTTACGGCGAGCTCCGCAGACGGTTCGACGAGAAAGTCGAGGTCCTGCAAAACGGTTACAATTTAAAAAATTAAACCATCTGGGAGTGTGAATGGCGTGAAATTAAATGCACAGACCCCTCAGTGATTGAGTTTATGAGGTCTTATTCCGCTCCCGAGAGACTCAAGCCTAGAGACGCCCTTTTTGGCAGACGCACCAATGTGTACAAACTGTACCACAAAGCATCCGATGGTGAGAAAATAAGCTATTTTGACTTTTGCAGTCTCTATCCTTTTTGCCAAGCCAGGAAGACGTACTCTATCGGCCACCCGGAAATCATTTTTCATGATTTCGAGCCGATTGAAAATTACTACGGTCTCATCAAAGTGACCATCTATCCTCCACGAGGATTACTACACCCGGTACTGCCATACAGATGTGGCGGCAAGCTCATTTTCCTGTTATGTCGCACGTGTGCGCATAATGAAAATCCGGCATCCGAGTGCAATCACACGGATGATGAGAGGGTTCTCACTGGGAGTTGGGTCAGCATTGAGCTGATGAAGGAGATCGAGAAGGGGTATGACGTTGCAAGAATCCACGAAGTCTGGCATTCCTTGCCAGCTTATGGGGAAGATTTTCTATGAGGGAGGATTTAGCGCAGACCAGGCTCAAAACGTGACTGCTCCTCATCAGGTCAGAGATGATCGAAGACCCCTGGGATGGTCAGAGTTTCTAATATTTGGGGGAATTAAACATTCCCTTCTCCACAGTGCTTAATCAACACGTTAGACAAGTGATTACCTCTTTGAAAAACAAACAAATTTTAATCATGATGGCCATGAGCTACAAAGTATTCATTTTTCCAGCTTAAAAGTAATGGACCAGGACCTGTCTGCGGTTAGACACTTCGATGATACTGTCAAACACTGCGTAAACAATCAGGTTAATAGTGTTCGTCAGCGGCTGTTTGAAGCGAGCTTCGAGTGTGATATTTCCGGACCTGATGAGCAAAATGTGCTGACCGCAGTCCTCGTCAGGCATCAGGTTAAAAGCGTAAAGCGAATAGCCTTTCATAAAATCGTTCCAGTTGAGAGCCTGGTTTTTAAAGTGTCTCCCTGTCGCCGTAGCCAGCTGATAAAAATCTCACACTGCTGACCCTAATGCAAAGTGTGGTAGTAGAGGCTTGGCAGGGAATTGCTGTCCGACCATGTAGACTGCCAGGAACTCCAGATCATAGTGTTTTTCTTATATGCCCCTGTGAACACGTCGTTATCGACCATAGCGCGGACGATAGATTTCGGCAGCGTGCCCAGAAACAAATTTTCTTGATTCGACACTCTCGAACCGGCAGGTATGGAGAAATTTTTTAGGCACACCCTATCTATACGATACTTGGCCGTGGTCGAGAGCAAAGTCTGGGCGTGAGCCAGCCTCACAGATGGCAACACGCTGACTTTCTTGACGAAAAGCAACACCGACAAAATATTTAATTTAAAGGGTTTGTCCACGTTCATCAGGCAGAATTTGTCTTTTCCTCTGATCATACGTATTTTTATGTCAACGCTGTTCAGCATTGAAAAACTCTAGGGGCGATGAGTCCGATATGGCCGATAATGGAGCCACTTCCAAATAGGCATTTTTCTTGATCACCGTTTGCGTCAACGGGACGGTGAATAAATCCAGTTCTGACTTTATACACTCGCCAGACATGCTGTGTAGTAGCGCCATGTTAAAATATGGTTTGCAGGGACCTCTTTGTGTTTTTCTTCGCAGGCTTCTTGCGCTTTTTCCGAGTGACTGAACCCTTCCTAGGAGCACTCTTTGTTTTCTTTGCTTTCTTTATCGGCTGACTCCGCCTTTCTTATACCAGGAGGCATAGATGTACATTTACGAGACATGACCATGAGACCCGACCCCCCTTGGGCATCGGGGCTGTCGCGTGATGTTCTAGTCAGGACGTTCGAGATGATGTTGGATGCTATATTTTTAGCGGCCGATTTTAGATGAGGTTTAGCTATGCTGAACCCTCTTTTTAACAAGGGTACGGCCAGCCTAAACAGCCCTTTGAAGAGGCCTCCTAGCCCCGCCCCGTACATGACGGCCCTGCAACCCCGGCAACCCCCCACCGGCCTGGTTTTGGTAATAGGCGATGCAATCACCCGCATCCATCCCCCTGGGTTAATTCCTGCAGGATAGCGGCGGCAGCTCCTTGAATTCTCACAACGTTGTTGGTCATTAAACCACAGCGAAGCAGTGTGAATTGTCTGGATGATTGTCTGGAGATCGGGCTTGAACAGTTTGCCCTGTTCCGGCTGGAATAATTTCACCTTTACAGAGTTGTAGCTGTCGTACATATTGCACCATCTGAACATTTTCTCAATACATGTAAAAATCTCATTGATTCTACGAAGATCTTTCCACTGAAACAAAAATTTCATGTCATATTGCGAATGGTGTTCCACTGCAGGAATAGGCCACACACACACATAGGATCTTTGTCTTGTCGTCGCAGCCAAAAATGTAAATGCAGTCGTCCGGCAACTTTTTACAGTGATCTCCAACGATGCGAAATCTCGTACCCGGAACTATAACATCCCACTCGGCGATGTACAAAGGATCGTCACCGCAGTCGTTCAGATCTCTCCAAACATAGTTGTAGAATATCCTGTAGTCTTCGGCTGGTAGAAATAGACAGGGCTCCTGTGAGGTAAAATTGCCTTCAACATCTGTAGCATAGATCTTCACAGTACGCATCGCTTTGTCAAACATGTATCTGCCGATACGGTCGGCAGACAACTGGAAATCACGGGTCATCGTATTCGTATCTTCATTTATTTTTTCCTAGGTGCAAAACCAATTCCCTTCACATTTCAACAGGTCCTCTTGTTGGAGAAATATACATCGCTCTTCTACCAGTTTTAGGAGTTTTTGGTGAAGCTGCAGCAGCCATTGTAGCAAGAGAATGAAAACCGACTTCCACACCTTAACAGTAAGACTCAGACTTTATTTAAAGACACCCGCTGAACATTTATTACGTCGACCAGAACCATTGTCCTGGTCAAAGGTTATAAAACATCGTAAAAGTTTACGACTTTGGTTGTTTTCTTTTTTTACAACAGCTGCAATAAATACCACTCCCCCGGAGGTGAGTTTTTATGACAGGATGTGGGGTGGGGTGTACAGTCCAGATGCGCAACCAGGTGTCCGGTTTATTTTACATCATAAAGTCATAAAAGGGTCATAAAACAATAAAAGGGTCATAAATCAGGGTCATAAATACCTTATTTGTCATAAGCCATATCCTATAACTACTAACGCAGAGCACAAATTCCTAGTATGGGAAACCATACCAGGTCACGTTCTTTCCTTTCCCTCCTTTTTAATTTGGATTTAGTTTTGGATTATTGTCCCGGTGGAAGACCCGACCATGACCCATTATAAGATTTCTTAGAGTCAGTGAATTATTGATTTGTTATCTGTTGGTATTTGATAGAGTCCATGATGCCACGTGTCTAAACAAGATGTCTAGGACCTCCAGCAGAAATATAGACCCACAACATCAAAAACACATGGAGTACTTTTTATCCCTGTGTTCACCAAACCCATCCTAAATGATTGCTGCTAAACGCTCTTTTTTTAGTTTCATCTGATCATAGAAGCCAGCCCTGTAGTTTGTAGATCCAGTCCTCTCTGACAACTGAACATGCTGGAGATCTGGATGAGCGAGGAGAATTTTTCTTAAACCCTTCTGAACAACATGTGCTGATGTAGGGGCTATTGACTATTTTTTGAAAGGTTTTCTGACCCTGAGACTCAACTATTTTCTGCAGTTCTCCAGCTGTGGTCCTTGAAGAGTCTTTTTTAAACAATGCAGATTTATTTTCACAGCCACCTTTGCTCAGATTTACCAACGGTGCCAATATTAGTAGAGGGCTCTGCATATAGGTGTGTTAAATATTGAGATAACATTCTCAAAAATAAAATGGAATATCCCTCTAGAAGAAATGCATAATAAAACTGGTCCTTTTGAAGGTTTCAAATGCATTCAAAAATAACTTGTGTTAGCAAAACCTTCTTAAATCCTATTTTTATTTTTAGCCGGGTTAAAGTAAAGACAAGTGCTTCAAACGGCCTTGTAGTGTTCCACTGAAAGCGCTGAAGCCGACTCTTTGTTATTATAATTGGTGAAGCAGGAACAGATTCGGAGGGATCTGTTTGCTTATGCTGCGATCTGAGCATATGAAAGATGCACACAGAGCCGCTTGTCTCATGCCATCTCCAATACTTCAAGCTTTTCAGAAGCTCTGGATGTTACCAAGGCAACCAGCGGAGAGGAAATTAAAGAAGAGCCAGGGATTACGAGGAACGTCCCACCAGAGATACATACATATATATGCATCTACAAGATATAAGCTTATACTATAAATCAGCATATTAGAAGGATTTCTGAAGGGTCATGTCACATAGTAATGATGCTGAACATTCAGATGCACACCACAGAAATAAACTACATTGTAAAATATATATTACAATAGAAAACAGTTATTTGAAATTTCACAATATTACTGTCTAATGTTTAGGTCCCATTGATAACATTCATGATGAAATATGCTTTACTATTACGGACAGTTCAGAAAATAAGAAGTTTTGTCATTATTTATTTGCAAAACTAGTCTCTTTCATTCCTCAGAGCTCCTAGTCATCTTGTTTGTGCTCATTAAATAATCAAATACGTTAAAACAGTATTATATTCAATGGATGTCAAAAAGCATGCATTACTATGTGTTTGTAATGTAAGCTGAAACTGCTTCACGATATAATCCTGATCCCAGCAGCAGCGACTAGCCGTTATTAGATACGCACCTGATAAACGTGATTTGGGTATTCAGAGGCACTGATGTTCTCCACGAAGACGTCTCGCTTACATTTGTGTTTTTTTCTCTGTCGTTTTTCTCATTAGGCTCACTGCAGGGAGTCTTCTAGTCATTACCATCTCACTCTCAGCAATGAAGATAATAGATCATTTATCCACAGCGAAAAATACAACACAGCATGTCTAGATATTACTTTATCATACTCATAATTGCAGGCTTCAATCGCCTAACTGCCATATTAATATCGTTCTGTATTATTATGACTCGTCACTGATGTATAAGCAGAAAACAAACTGTACACGCTGACAGTAAAAGCATTTGGTTTATGACAAAAACACAAGTCCAAGTGAACATTATATTGTCAATCATTGCATGAAAGCATCAATGAACTACACTACTTTTTTCTGTGCAACACAAGGAATAGTTCACTCAAAAATGAGGATTTGCTGAAAATATGCTCATTCTAAGGTCCATCTGACTTTAGGATGAGTTTGTTTCTTCATCAGATCTGGAGAAATGTGTCTGCATCAGTGTCTCAGCAATGGGTGTGAATGGGTGCCGTCAGAATGAGACTCCAAACAGTCCAAAAGAAGTCCTTAGCAATGCATATTACTAATCAAAAATGAAGTTTTGATAGGTTTACAGTAAGAAATGTACAAAATATGTTTTGTATACTTATTATTCTAATGATTTTTGGCAAAAAAAGAAAAATCATTTGGCTATCAATACAAATATACTCGCACCAGATCAAATACTGTATGTCTTCTGATGGACTGGAGTGCTGTGGATTATTGTGATTTTTTTTTTCTTATCAGACTCTCATTCTGACGGCACCCATTCACCTCCATTGCTGAGACACTGATGTAGAGACATATTTCTACAAACATACATTTATATGTATTTATACATTTATACAATAGAAACAAACTCATCCTAATCTTGGATGACCTGCAAATGAGCACTTTTTCATCAAATATTAATCTTGGGTGAACTATTTTTTTTAACTTACGGAAGACCAGTGCTTCAGCAGAAGAACTCTGTAGGATCAGGAAGTGTCCGAGCACACGAGGAGGTAGTGAGTCTGTGATTTCTGAAACAATGTGATTCCCGGAGCGCCGCTGAAGCGCGCCATCGATCTGTCCTCGTAGTGACCCGCCACCTGTCCTTCCTTATTACTGCAGCTGCTTGAAGGAGCTCAGCCCGGAGATGAACAACTCTATTGTCAAAAAACTGAATCTGTTGTTTCATAACTGCACTTAGTTTGATAATAGTTTGATTTGGCTGAAACATTTGAAGAGACTAAAATAGAACAGTTTTGTTTGTTCACACTGCAAAAAATAAAATGCTTTCTAACACTAGATTTTTTTGTCTTGTTTCCAGACAAAATATAAAAAAAATTTAATTTAATTTTTTTTTTAATTAATTTTTCAAAAATTAATTTTTAGACATTTCTTGACATTTTCTAGCATTTATTTTGCAGTGCAGTTTTTATTTATTTCACCACAAACTGACAAAATATGAATAACACAATATTAAAAACACATTATATTGAATACATTAAACACATTAAAGTGTTAAAATTTAATAGTTTGTAATTAATTTAATCTTCTAACAGCCATTATAATAATTATTATTTTATATTGAATTTAGTTTAGTACTAAGCCACAACACAATGACAAAACTGCACCTAAAAGTGGAAAACATTCTATTTTTTCACAAACATTTCAAATGAATTCATAATCAAAAACATATTTTAATTGTCTTTATTCACTGTTAGTTCTGTTGTGTTTATCAGACAAACTAAACACTTACTAAAAAACATTTATTAAGCCTTTAAACACTTTTTTAAAATTAATTGAACCTTTTGACTGCCAAATTTATTCTATTTTAAAATATATATTATTTTATTTTAGTTTAGTCTAGTTTATAGGATTGAGACACAACACAACAGCAAAACTGCGCATAATTTCATGTTTGTAATATATAAGTCAAACATTTAAAATCAATTTAGAATGAAACCAATAGTTTTCTTGACTGTTCATACTGTTGAAAGTATTATAGTGTTCATCTGTTGTTGCAGAAGTGTGTTTCTTACCCTGAATGACAGGCTAAAGACTGGTGCGCAGCTGCAGTTTCTGTGCTGGTTCTTTGTCTGCATGGATCATCTTCACCGATGCTTTATAAACTGTTTTTCTGAGATATTCTTCAGTGGTTGAGCCTTCGGCCAGTGCTTGTCTTCCTCGAGCTGTCAGTGGTGTCTCCATCAGTTCAGTTACAGGAGTCGAGGCTCTGTCAGATCCAGAACAGCAGGGTCTTTAGATTGCCCATCACTCTAATAGCTGCACCGTGACCCAGTCAAGATAAAGATTTGTCAGAATAAATAAGAAAACCTGCCAGACGCACGGATTGGGCTCTGAACACACACACCTTCAGAGTCACTTGTTGTTGTAGAAGCAGGTTTGGAGCATGACGGATTGAACACAGCTAATGTCGTCCATCAGAGAAGCTGGGAAATACTTCACTGTTACAGCACATTATTCCTCATCACTGTCCTGATTCATTCTGACATGCACTCTTACCAGGCTGTTTTGAGTTACTATTGACTTCTATAGCAGGAAAAAAAAATATTATGGGAGTCAATGGTGAGCAAAAACAGCCTGGTTAAAAAAATATCTTCAAAATATCTTCCTTTTGTTCGGCCAACCTGATCTCACGGCAATTTGTACGTATTTTACGAGGTGGCTAATTCTTATGAATTTGTACGAGCTCACTCAATTCAATTCATACGAATTATTCTAAACCGTACGTATTTTATGAGATGCCAATTCGTATGAATTTGTAGGAATGACCTAAACATAACCCCGCCCATAAACCACCCATCACATGGTTTTAGACAAATTGTACAAATTAGTACAAATTGGCACAAATTTGACACCTCCTACGAATATGTACCAGACTGTGTTGGTTCGACAGAACAAAGAAATTCATACAGAACTACTTGAGGGTGAGTAAATGATGACAGAATTGTCATTTTTGGATCAACTATTCCTTTATGTAAACAGTTTTGCAAAATAACCCAAATGCAGAAATGAATCAAATTGACCAACTTTCACTCTGAAGGCAAGCTAGAGACTCTTCAGGAAACTTTAGGCCAAATATGTCATGCCATCAGTGAGTCTGAGCTGAGCGTCTTGATGAAGGGCCGTCGGCAGAAACAGTGTCTTGAGTTCCTTCTCTGAGCTGAAACACTGTCGTCATGCACACTAGTGTTTTGATGGCATAGAGTGCCATTTTATCCCTCTATAAATAAAGGATGGGTCTTCTCTTATAGTGCTTCCCATCACAGCTAAAGCTTGAAGAAGCATATATTTTTGAAACGTTCGGACTGAAACCGTGTGTTCAATTATTGAGCTTCAGTGCATCACTAAACATTCAATAACACAAACCCTGCACTGAAGCTCCAAGACCATGCTTCAACTTCAGTCATGATTTAGAGAAATGTGTCATTCATTATAATAGATGCTCTGCATGCGGTGAATGGGTGCCGTCAGAATGAGAATCTGACAAAAACATCACAATAATCCACAGCTCTCCAGTCCATTAGTTCACATCTGAAGAAGACTAAAGATCAAACTAATCCAGCATTAAGATGTTTTTATCTAAGATAAAAGTACATAATCTGTAACAATCTAGTCTGGTCTGAATCAGGAGAGAAATCTACACAGATCAAGAAGCGTTTATAAAACATGAATTGGGTTCTGGATTCTGGTGTGAGAGATGTTCTCCAGATGCTGTGGCACCCATTCACATCCATTGCTGAGACGCTGATGCACAGACACAGTTTTACAAACCTGATGAAGAAACAAACTCATCCTGGTATTGGATGGCCTGAGATTGCGGGCATTTTCATTCCTGGGCGAACTATTCCTTTCAGGCCTAATCACACCAACGACAATAACAATAAAGTTTTAAAAATAGCTGTAATTGTAACAATTAGAAATGTCGCTAAAACACAGGTTTAATATGTGAACCCAGGCACTTTTTTATTAGGTTGATATAGGTATGTAAATATATCTGTTGACCTGTGCTAAAACTTAATGCTCTATCATGTTGGAAATATGCCCTACCGTCTATAAAAACACATAGATATGAAGCTGGATATGTGTGATGATTTCCTTCAAAAATCTCCCAGCATATTAATATTGTCACAAAAGTCATAACATGATATTCTTCAAGAAATTGTGCGGTAATGATGTTTATTAATTGAAACTCTGCAAATTTGTGTGAAAAGAATAAAAAATGTCAGCGTTTTACTGCAGTGATATGTACTTATTGGTACATATTTTATGTCTCAATAAAAAGTGCACCAAGGTATGTTTCTGCCATGAGACCAGGTAGCATATTTATCATGCATGTACATCTAAACGTCTAAGACCTTATTTTTGACACCTTTGCTGTAAAGTAACCCATTCTGACCGCTGTACCTCGAGGCCTGTTTCACACGTCTACATGCGTCCAGCTTTCACAACATTTCTGAGCTGTGCATCATCCTGAAAAATCATCCAAAAGAGGAACAGCACATTTGCGTCCTAGTAGTAAACCATTCACAAAAGACAAGCGTAACATGATGTGGATTGAGTCAGATTAACTGAACAGAAGCACAGTGTTTTTCTGAGAGCGATGTTTTTCTCTAATGGATAAATGGAGCTTTATTTAAAGCAGAAACGGTCCCTTTCTCTCTTTTTCTGATTGAAGGATAATGTGTCACTGAAGAAACACGAAGCTGACATATACCGAGACCTTCATTGATGTTTCATTCATTACAGCTTTATAATGTGATATTATGACAGCATCCAGTTCAGATTTAATGACCGTATTATATAAGAATATATAAAAAGGCCACTCTCTGACCACAGCGTTATTAAAGCAGGCGTCTCCTATATAATTACCTGTCCAACCAGCCCAAAGGTCATCGCTCACAGGATTTAATGACCGGTTTGATGATCGCACCTTCGGCCGGGACAACTGCGCTTGAAGAGACCTCTCTTGCATAGGTTTTTATATTTCATAATCCTCAACCGCAGCTTGTGAGTTTTTAGCTAATGTCTAAAAGCACTAGTTCAGCCAGAAATTAACTGCTGCTGTGCAGAAAAAACAACATATTTCTTATTTTTGCACACACAGAGTGCTTTCGGACAGAACCTGACACTGACAGACACAAATTACGAGCTACGAGATCATACGAAGAAAGCGCTCAGTTTTCTTGTCAGTCATTGTCAGTCTGTTTTGTAGGTCAGGCGGTGTTTGATTCGAAGGTGTTGAAGGAAATGAGTTTTGACTGCATCAGTGACAGTGACCTGTCATATTGTGGATCAAACAGATATTATTCATCTCCTGAAGCGCCACAGAAATCATATAGAATGGGATAATGGACAACTTGAGGCTATAGAGTAAAAATCATATGCCAAATCTCAGATTTCAGCCTCTTTACCTCGTGCATTTTGTCATGTTAATGGTTAATAATGAGCAAGACATCTACAGTAGTGTCAGCTTGTTTTTTATATGTTTGATTACTAGTATAAAATGATCTCATAAATAGCAGTCGTTTAATAATACATCAGTGTTTTGAGCTTCTTCTGTCACTGTATTTGGCTTTAATCACCAGAATGGTTTGTGCAACAGTTGCTGTTAATTTTTCTTACGCTCAGAGGCATAATTTAATGAAGTAAAAAACCAATAAGGCTGTGCTTTATGTGATTTTAACATTGGTAAGAGATGTTCTTCTGCACAACACATATCAACAGCCTTGAGTGGAAAACTGCAAAATGATTAAGTGCACTTTCAGCAGGGAATGTAGGTCCTTTTGACAGTAAGATGTTTAACATGGCAGCACAGCTCGTGCAGCCAGAGCTCGCTGTCAGAAAACGGAAAATAAAAAAAGGCAACAAAAACAAGATGAAAAAACAAAACCCAAGTTAAATCATTTACAAAAATATAAATAAAACAGTAATTTTGTGAACAATTTTATTCAGCAGACAGGCATTTGATTTTTTATATAATAATATATTTTTTTTAAATAATTGTTTTATACATTTTTGATTGAAAATATTACAAACATTGAATTTAAACTAAAAATAAGATACCGATATCAATTTATTATATGGCATATTATAAATTTACTCCTATGTAACATTCTTTATCCAAAACACCTATGCATGTGTTTTGAAAAAAAACAAACTATCGTTACTTATTTTAAACTGTAAGTCACTAATTGTAAACTTTAGCAGAAATAATAAATGACAATGCCAAAAAAAGTAAATTACTGTAAAGTGTACTATCTTTTTTTAAATTATTTATCTACAAAATATTACTCTTAATTGATTATAGAAATGTGATTTTTTTTCCCTTTCAGTTTTTATTTGTATTATTATTATTATTATTGTAGGCCTATTTGTTTCATTTATCATTTTTATCATTCATCGTTTTCATTTTCATTATTTGTTTTAACATAACTTTCATGTTGCAATTGCTTTCTAAAATGTATGTTCATTTCTAAATAAATAAATAAAGCAAGCGTAATTTGAAATGTTATTTTTAGCTGTCAAAACAGACAGCTGATGCTACAAACTGGTACTTGGTATCATATTATTTTAGTTTACTATCATAATCATAAACACACAAAAGAGTTTTACGGTTTACTGCACTTTTTCATTCTTATCGGCCTATTTATTATACGGCAGCTAATAAATCTCGCACATTTGCGAAAAATTGGAGATAATTGCAGAAAAATGTAGATGGCACAATACAAACGCATAGAACTTTTGAACTGCTGTCAACAAATTTATCTAACTCTATACTGTCAGAATTATTATGCAAATCACAGTATTTTGTGCCAATACAATAAAGAGCTTTAGAATGCACATGAAAAGCCTATTTTGAAAACATTCAAAGTTGGATAACACAAGCACAAAAGCACATTTCTGCTGGTGCTAGAAGCTTCACATGAGGACTAGTATAAACTGAAATTGTTTTGTGCCAGGTTGAATATTTTTTCCAGTCTAGTCCACCAGCTGCCATAGACTCCCATGTTAGAATCACAGGAACACTAGCAGATGGAGTAAGTGTCTACACACCTTTGGTCTCAGCTCCTAGGAAAGAATTGAGACAAAACACTTTTCTAAAGCTGTCTGGGGCTCCAGATAATGTGATTGAAGCTGTCAGTCACACAGACCTGACCCGTCTGTCACTCTCCTCCTGCACTAAAGCAACAAGCTCAACCTTTTAGCATTTGCAATCACGTGCTAAGTGAATCTGTTTCCAAGGCAACCTGGGTTCCTGATAAATTCCCCAGAGGTGTGAGCTGGTGAGCCTATTGTTTATTTGCTTTTCAATTTGATAGATATTGTAGAAATGAGAAACAATTAACAACCTTGGTTGTCTAGAATATTTAAACAATGGCTAATGACTTAACCTGAAGATGATAAACCAATGGAAAATATAGAATTGATCTATCCGTTCCATTCAAAGAGCTTATCCTTTGTATGGGCTGGCAGGAGAATATACTAAAACTAATTATATTTTATTTATTTTTAATAATAACATACAAAAAAAACATGTTTTTTTCCTGCTAGATATGAAAAACAATCTCAAAAATGACAAAAACTTAACGCAAATGTTGAAACTAATTCAAAAATACTATAGTATATGTATAACTAATAACCCTTGAGTATTTCTTATTTTGCATGTAAAACTGAGGATAACTTTGGGATTCCAATTACTGTGCAAATTATTAAATAATTTTAAAAGGCATAGACAGTTTAATTGAATTTCTGCCATTAATTATCATCTCAAACGTCTTCTATGGTGGCCCGAAAAGACGTTTTACACAAAACAATATTTTTTTCCTGATGTATTTGTGGTGTTTAAATAATATAAACAATTACATTTAAAAAAATTACAATACTTCGATTTTAAGTCTAATCCAAAACAAAAATCACTTCGTTGCTATGGTTACAGCCTATTTTGTTCCCAAACGTCTGTTTAGATGTAAAATTCATGTTCGTGTCAAATGTTATCGTCATCTTTAAATAATATAGACAATTAAATGAAATTTGTGTATGATGATAAAAAATTACTTTGATTACTTCGATCAAAAACAGAAATTGCTGGTTGCTATGGTTACCGCGTTGACCAATACAAATTCTGTTCGTGAGCTATTTTGCACACATTTTTTTTTAAATCTTACCTTCTATCTAAACATATAATGTGTTTTAATCGCGCATTGTAAACGCTGTTTTTGAAAAGTGCGCATGTGCATAAAAAAGGAGTATGACGTAAGAGGGACCCCGCGATGAATCAAAGATCAAATAAAGCAAAACGACTATTTGTGAAGTTTAAATATTATAAACAATTACATAAAATCTTTAACTTTAATTAAAGACTTTAATTAAAAAAACTGTAATGCTACCTCCATCCAAAACGGAAATCGCTCGGTTGCTATGGTTACTGTTCGGGTTTGACGTAGCATGTCAAAATGTTATCGTAATTTATTTGTGATGTTAAAATAATATAAATAAGATGCAAAACTACAATACGTCACCATGCATCTCTCCCAAAGCAGAAATCGCCCGGTTGATTTGGTTGTGGGAACGAGGAAGAATAGAACAAACATACCCTCACAAGCCTTAACTCGGTGCTTAATTCTTAAAAACTCCCTAATCAACATTTGGGATTAATAATCCGCGCACGATCGGACAGTTCGGATTTGTTGCGCATGCGCACAGAGAGGCGCGGAGCTGTCCAAGTGCTGAACCCGGCGCACAAGGCATCAGAAGAGCTTCTCCAGCGCTGACTGACGCGTCTCGCTCTGAAGGACACAGCATTGCAGGACACACAGGAATCAGACAGGAATCAGACAGGACTGCATCCGTCATCCTTCTGACTCCAGCCCAGAATGCTTTTGGCCGCTTTGGAGGCGCGCAACAGCGGATCCGTGGCGTGTCGGTGTGGCTTCTTTCCCACAGACGAACCATGAGATTCTGGGCTGAAGTGGCTTCACCTGCGCAATCCCTCGGCTGTGTGTTGGGTCGGAAGAAAACGCGACTGAGCCCATGAAGGAGCGCGAGAGAAGCCAGAGGAATGACTCGCCCTTCTGTAAAACTCCTCACAACTTTACTCGCATGCTTGATAGAAATGCACAACTTCAGGTAGGTGCTCCACTTCTTCAGCTGTGAAAGCATCCAAACAGCTCGATATCAGACGTTTGTGGAAAGCAGAAGCGGTCTCTGAGCGCGGATACCGGCCATGACTATTAAAGAATGCTCGGATTAAAATTCTTGTAGATAATGAAGATTCTATTAATCCATTCTATTTCTCTGATTCCCTAGAGAAGACTGGGGTTTGTTGTCACAAGGTCAATATCTCAGTAACTGCAGGTTTTTAGTCATAACATTGCTCAGTTGAGTTCACATATTCACTTCAAAACACATTTTAATTCGAATATCTGTCTGAACTCTGTCCAATCCAGTTTCAATCCAGTCCAAATCCCCATGAAGACAAAAATCATTACAAAGAAGCTAAATGGAATATAATGAACTAAATTATATAATCATATAATGAACTGTTATTTGTCCTCATTTGCAAAATAACTAAAGGTAAATTTGTCTCAACATGGTGACAACATGCCCCGCAATGAGGGTCTGTTTGTGTTAAATGAACTGTTTAACTGCTCAGTTTCTGAACAACAAAGTAGTTCATATTGGTTTGTGTCTTTACAGAAAGTGACATCACCTGCAGGATATTACTAGCCCCGCTCTATTGCTTCAGTTCATTCTCTAGGACAAAGAGCCTCAACTGCATTGATGTAAAATTAAAAAGAGAAATAAAGTTAATTCCCTTGTGATGTGTATCTAGCTTTTCTATTTTATAATATTACCAAAAACAGCTGTGGTAACATTCTGGGAACATTAGTTTATGGCTATAGAGAAGGTTTTCAGAAGAAGTGAAGGGTTTGTGATGTTTATTGTGTCTCAGGATGACGGCAGGAACAGAGTATGAGAGAACATCGGGACGTGAATCTGCGATGTCTCCCTCTGATTTCCTGGACAAACTGATGGGAAGAACGTCAGGATACGACGCACGGATAAGACCCAACTTTAAAGGCATGAAACCGCTTCACTTCTGTTCTTACTATCAGTCCAAAACGTCATTGCTGTGTAAAATGAGAAAAGACAGATTCTACAAAACATAGTTTCTAAAGAAACATTTTAATTCAACATAGTTATTACACATAAACGTTTCAGGCTGTCTTTATGAACGAATCATTGAATCACTGGCTTACTTGATTCATTCAATGAGGGCCACATCCGACCAGGCTGGATAGATCTATGCTGCCTTCAGAAGTGACCTTGTTATGAGCGAATCACTGAATCATTGGCTCAGTAGATTCCATTAAACAGCTGCTTCAGTAAGAAAAGAAACATGAAGGAGTCACTGAATCACTGGTGCACTCGATTCAATCAAGATGACTCATTTGTCCAGAAACAAAGCTAGCGACTGTCCTTTTAAACAGGCGATGGAATCACTGGCTCACTCGATTCATTCAAATTGCTCTTTCTTTCCAAAATTAAAAACAATGGACTTTGCTTATGAATAATTAACTTGCTCGATTCATTCAAATGACTCTTTTGTTCAGAGATGAAGCAAGCAACTGTCCTTTTGAACGAGTCAATGAATCGTTGTCTTGCTCGATTCTTTCAAACAGCTGATTTCTTCAGAAAATCAGCAAACAGTTGTCCTTAAAAAGGAGTCACTGAATCACTGGCTCACTCGATTCATTCAAACGACTCCTTCAATCAGAAATGAAAAACAAGCAACTGTCCTTATGAAGGAGTCACTAAATCAGTGGTTCACTCCATTCATTAAAACGACTCATTCGTTCAGAAAAGAATCAAACAGTTGTCCTTATAAAGGAGTCACTGAATTATTTCCTTCAAACAGCCGATTCATTCAGAAATGAAGCAAGTGACTACGATTCATTCAAAAACGTGGATTCATCACATAGTCAGTTCATCAGCAACTGCATCAATGTAAGACGTCTGGGCTGCGTTTCTCAAAAGCATCGTAAGCTTAAGTGCATCATAGACCTATCAAGCTATGATCAACTTAGACTTATGATTCTTTTGGGAAACACAGCCCTGGACGGTGCATTAAATGTGTTTGAACATGCTATTAACTCGATCAAAAACAAAAAGTTGCTCTTGATCAGTTTGCCCTTGACCTGACTTTGCACATCTGTGAGCATCAGATTAATGACCTGGAACACTAACACTCAGTCAGTTATCTTCTAGTGCTTCAGCCTCACACTTACATCGCTCGCATCTCAGCCCACAATCAAGAAACCATTCATGTAGAAACGACTTAAATTTAACGACTTAAGAATATAATTCAGTATCTCACTTTTTCAAATTAGTTAGGGGGAGCTCGTTTCTCATTGGTTCCCATTTTTTGGGAACTGAAATGCTCTAAAACGGCAGCTTGGCCAGACTAACTTTGCTCGCGAAAAGAATGTAGCATCAAAGTAGGAATTATGGGCGGGTCCAGGCTAGCAAAGATCAATAATGGTATAGAATCCTTGTTTATTGTTTCTTCATGTTTATGTAGTTTCTTGTCATCCTTTTATATTTTGAGCGAAAGACACACACCAATTTATATATATATATATATATATGCTTTCTTTTTACACAGCATTATTTATTCTGTTGCTGTTTTTCTCAATTACAGCAGTAATTACTTAGATTTGTAAATGAAAAGAATGTAACTGATTACATTCATTTCACAATCCAGTTGCATTTTTTTTGCATGTTTTATTACAGAGTTATTCTCACGACCAATTTGTAAGTATTCGTACAATGTGGCTAATCCGTGCCAATTTGTACAAATTTGTACGGCCTCACTCGTAAGATTTTTCTAAAACCCCAGTGACGGGTAGGTTTAGGGTTAAGTGTAGGTCATTTGCACAAATTCACATGAATACAAACGAGTGAGGTTGTGCAAATTTATACGAATTAGCCACCTTGCCAAATATGTACGAATTGCCTTGAGTCTGGGCTGAGTTATCCGTTTTTTGCAAATGAACTCTTCATATGTAGTTATCCTGTATATAACTTTGTACTATATAAATCGAGATACTAAATAACACCGGCACAACTATATTCCAAATAAAGTCATCTGCTCATGCAATATTGAGCAGGTGTTTGTGGAAGTGAACGGTGTCTGTCACAGACTAATGAAGACCGAGCAGAGCTTCATCTGCTGGATTATTTAACAGTCTCTTACTCTGTTTGTTTCTGAAGGATGCTATTAAAGCTGAAGCTCTCTCGGCAGACGGGCTCCGGCTCTGATTCAGCTCAGTTTGGCGTTGGATGTGTGTTTGTGCCCAGGAGTGATTAAAACTCAATCCTGTTAGAAAACATTCACGAGGTTCAAAATACCTCTGAGGCGCATCTAATGGATTATTTTTAGAAAGCTGCACCTAGAGATCCTTAATAAACTCCTTTCATGATTTTCAACATGCATGACGGGCTGCAATCTGCTCAAAAACTGAGCCATTTATTCACAATACGCTTTACTTCTCGCATTAAATATTTTCCATCTACCATTTCACAGCAAACATATGCATGTTCAAATACTTCGATTCATTCAGCAGAAGCTTTTAACTAAAGACTGACAAGGGTTATATCTATATAGTTAGATAAAGCTTATAATCAAATATTGTCAAAAAGCAATTAATATACAAAAGTGACGGTAAAGCAGGTTTATTATTGTCAAACTTTGCATTTTTAAATTTAAATAAAGTTAAATATGAAAGATAAAATATTTGCATGCATAATCAAATATTGTCAAATGGCAATTAATATTTAACAATATTGATATAATTTTTTCAGTTATATGATTGTGCAAGGATGCATAATTGATCAAATGTGACAAGCAATTTTTTATTAAAAATAAAACTATTTGTGCAATAATTGAAATAATGTAAAAAATAAAGTATTATATAAAATAAAATACATATTTGGTGAAAAAACAAGTTAGAAAATTGCAAATGTTACACAGACAACTCGCTGAAACTGAGGAACTTACAAAATATACAAAATAAAAAATGGCAAGAGTACATAAAAAAAGTAATATTCAGAATAGTATGGTAACGTGACACTGAAGACTGGAGTAATGATGCTGAATATTCACAGAAATAAATCGAATATTGTTTAAATTTTTTTGTATTATATATTTAATCAAATAAATGCAGAAGAGATCTCATCAACCCCAAAGCTTTGAACGATGTGCATGGCTTCTGAATGCTGGATAACCTCATGTTCTAGTTATTTATCATCTGCAGGTCCTCCTGTGAACGTCACGTGTAATATCTTCATCAACAGCTTCGGCTCGGTCACAGAAACCACTATGGTGAGTCTGTCTTTACAAATTGACAGGAATTATTATGCATTTGCTATTTGTTCCTGTTGCAGATAATCTCTAATCAACATTTTCCAGTCAAGCACATGAATAAAACACACCTATATGAGGAAATCAGTTCTGAAAGACAGATTATGTTACATGCTTTTGTTTTAATAATTGAGAATAAAGCTCTGGATGAGTTCAGATTGATTCGAGTCATGTTCGGAGATTTCCAGACGCTTCGGGTGTAAACAATTCCCAGATCTGGAGTCCGCTCTCATTCCTCTTTCCCAAGGAATATTAGAGAAATGCGAACGCGTCTCAGGCGGATATTAAACACCCTGCTTTGATCAAATGCTAATTTTGTTTACATGTTCCTGATGATGATTTTTAAGCAACCAGTCATACAAGACCACTAATGAACTGTACAGAGAATACAGTCTATGACAAGAGATGAATGATTCTGGACAAAACGGCATTACAATTATGTAAAAGAATACATCACTAATTTATCATTTTATATATTTCATTTTCTTAAATACAAAAATAAAGTAATACACTTGGATGATGTACTTTTGTGTCATAATTCTAATAACTATATATATAGACAGATGTATCAAATATTTAAAATAGACAAAAAATAGTTTTTATTTTGTGTATAAAATATAAATTGTATAAATTTGTTTTAATATGTGTGTGTGTGTGTCAGTGTATAAATATTTTAAAATACATTTATAATATGTATATCAAATGCATTGTTAACTTAAAATACTGTCAACACATTACTGTCAAAAAACCCCCCACAAAATTATTCTACGATAAATGATGCTCCATATCTTTATATTTCAGCAGTTAATTAGCGTGATTTCTATAGGCTTTTTGTAATGCCATTATTTGCTGGTAATGAATGGAACAAAAAGTCTGGCTAATAATCGTTCAACACCATTTTCAAAGAGCTTGGTCTAATGAAAACCTTGAATGACACTGGGTTCCTACAGTCTTCTCCTCATTAACTCAACTTATAAAGCTTGGAAAAATGTGTTATGATGAAGCTTACAGCAACATTGGTTTCAGTTTTATGAAGCTGCTGTATAAAATATTGTGCTTGAAAACACAACAATATAAAAGTAATAGCTATTAGATGCTTTAAAAAATATTTTTGTATTTTGTCCTTTTTTTTTTAGTACTTTTGTTTTGTTTGTCATTTTAATTATCTATAAATAAACACACACAACAATACATTGCACTGGACAAAATTATACATTTTTCTTTGATGCCAAGAATCATTAGGTTATTAAGTTAAGATCATGTTCCATGAGGATATCTTTGGAATTTCTTACTGTAAATATATCAAAACTGTATTATTTATTAGTAATAACTTCATTTAAACAACTTTAAAAGTGATTTTCTCAATGTTTAGATTTTTTTTAGCATCCTCAGATTCAGATTGTGTAATAGTTGTATCTCAGTCAGATATTGTCCTCTCCTAACAAACCAGACATCAGTGCAGAGATGATCTGTTGTGTCCCAGGACTACAGGGTGAACATCTTCCTCCGTCAGAAGTGGAATGATCCTCGGCTGGCCTACAGCGAGTATCCCGACTCGTCTCTGGATCTGGACCCGTCCATGCTGGACTCCATCTGGAAACCAGACCTGTTCTTCGCCAACGAAAAGGGAGCCAACTTCCACGACGTCACCACAGATAACAAGCTCCTGAGGATCTTCAAGGACGGAACCGTTCTGTACAGCATCAGGTAAGAAGATGATGATTAACACACTCCTTCTGTCTCTGGCTGATAGTCTAGAGGGTTTTATCCAGTAAAAGCTCTTTTAGTGTAGTCAAATCTGGACTGATTTTGATCAAGTATAGTCATATCTCCAGATGAACTCTTACTGGACTGAAGCAGCTCATCAATCATTTTCTAGAAAAGATGATCAGGAGCTTTTAAAGAGCTTTACTTCCACTGTTCCTCAGCGGAGCAATGATCTTCACAAGCCTCCCAAAACACCTCACATCTTCTGAGGAGCCTTTATTTCTTCAGCTCCTAATCAACATTAGATTATATGTTTGATCGTTTCAATCTCATCTTGAGATTCAGAGCAACTGCTGATATTTAGATCATTTAGGTCAGTATAAAAAATGTATAAGAAGGGCACACAAACGTGATTAAAATTGTATGTATAAATCACAGTATAATTCACAGTGATGTTTGACTGAAGTCCAGGTTTGTTCTGAAGAAGAGCTGATGTGACACTGTCCTAGTTTTCATAAACGCTCTGTTTCTGTAAATCACAAGCCATCAGCTCTCAGTTCATGCATAAGTCATAGTGAAGCCCAGATGTTTCTCAGAATCAGGTTATATGTGTTTGTAGGCTGACGTTAATACTGTCCTGTCCGATGGATCTGAAGAACTTCCCGATGGACGTCCAGACCTGCAGCATGCAGCTGGAGAGCTGTGAGCACTCGTACCTTTTATTTTGAGCTTTTTTTACATTTTTACATATTTTCACTTTGATGATAGATAATGTTTCAGTCATTTTGTTGTTTTTGTAGGTTTTATTAATGCCTATTATTTAAATTTTTTTTTAGTTGTTACTATTTTTAATCAGTTTTACTTTTTCTTCTTTTTTCTTATACTTTATCTAGTTTTAGACATTTTGTTTTGCTTTCTTGTTGCTTTTTAAACATGTCTATGTTTATAGTTATTATTTCAGTTTTTTTTAGTTATTTGTAGTTTTAGTTTTTGCAATATTTTGAATTAGTTTCTTATATTTGCCATTTTTATTTTCATTTTATTCTGCATTTTTGTCAGTTTTATTAGTGTTTTTTATCATGTCTACCTATTTTTTTTATTTTGTTTAGTTAATTTTATCATTTTTAATTTGACAATATTTATTAATGCTTTCAATTTACTTTTTTATTTTAGTTTTATGATATTTATATATTTTATAGCTGTTATTTTAGCTGTTATAAGTTAATCAGTTGTTTAGATATTTTAATTAATATTAATTAATTAATATTTAAATTTTGTACATTCCTATTTTAAATGTCAAATTCTTCAGTTATTTTTAGTAATTTTTTAAAAATAATTTTATAATTGTTATTTTCATTTTAAGTTTTTTTATTTCGTTTTTTGTTGAGTTATTTTCAGATTTTAGAATCTTTTTAATGAGTTTGTATTTATTTCAGTCAGTGTTTTCTAATGAAGGATACGAGCGGTTTGCTCCTGTTTTCTGCAGTCGGCTACACGATGAATGACCTGATCTTCGAGTGGCTTGATAAAGGTCCGGTCCAGGTCTCTGAGGGTCTGACGTTACCTCAGTTCATCATCAGAGACGAGAAGGAGCTGGGCTACTGCACCAAACACTACAACACAGGTCAGACACACACGCTCAGTGAACTAGTTCTGGTTTTGAGATGCTGATTGGCTCTCTCATCACACTCTCTCACCCAATATGTGCAGTTTGTAGCATTTCTGATTCTAATAATAATCTCTATTGTGAAGTGGTCTCGTGCTTTCAGCGAAACAAACACATGATACCTGTCTGGATCTGAGATACATTAAATGTTTGATCTATTATTTTATGACTGATATTAAGTATGGCCAAAGACAGAATAAAATGCTAACATGCTTCTGATTCTTTCAGTTTTCCCTCAGAAACTGCTGTAAACTTCACAATCAATTACACAGAAACACTGAACTGAACATGACATTTTGAAGAAAACTCAATTTATTTAATTCCAAAATGGATTTGGATCCATTTTTTAAAATGTTGTATTGATTCTTTTGTTTAAATTTTTTACAATGCATAATTTGATTCAATTTTATCATTTTTGTTGTTATTTTAGTACTTCAAGATAAACCAGTGTTGTTTTAGTTTCATTGATATCTTATTTGTTTTTGTTAATGTTTTGAATTGAATTGTATTTTTGTCGTTTTAGTTTATTACATGATTACAAAAATTATCAACTTTATGTTAAAACTAGCTGAAATAAAACAGGTTTAAGTTTTTTAAAAAATATATATTTATTTAATTACATTTTAGTTTCATTTATAATATATATATATATATTTTTTTTTTTAACCAATGAAAATGAGACATTTTGCCTCAAAAACTAGCAAAAATAAAATACTTTTATATCAGTTAAAATGTATTTTTAAAAAATTTTTTTTTTTGCAAAATTTTGTGCTATTTAATTTTTTATAAACAAATTTTTCCTGACCTTTGGATAAAGCATCATGCACGGCCTGAGCATGATTAAACAGAGTTTTGCCTGAACCTTCTCTGTGTGTGTGTTCAGGGAAGTTCACGTGTATTGAGGTGAAGTTTCTTCTGGAGCGTCAGATGGGTTATTACCTGATCCAGATGTACATCCCGAGCCTGCTGATCGTGATCCTGTCCTGGGTGTCGTTCTGGATACACATGGATGCAGCTCCGGCTCGAGTGGCTCTCGGCATCACCACCGTCCTCACCATGACAACACAGAGCTCCGGCTCACGAGCCTCGCTGCCCAAGGTCAGGGGTCACTCGCTCCGCCACACCACAGCCACTGATGACCTGTGAAGACTGAGCTAGTTTACCATCAATGATACATTATTATAGTTTTTGGAAATAGTTGGAATTAGATGTTTTTTTTGTTTGTTTGGTTTTTTTGTAATTTTATTTGTACCATTCTTAGAGATTCTTTAAATTTCTATTTTTTATTTTACATCAATAAAATTATTTTATTTAGTTGCCAAGGTGACATTTTTAAAAATTCCATTTTTAAGTCTTTCATTTATTATAATTTTTTCCAGCTTTATTTCAATTCATGACACGAGAATGAGTTTATATATTTTTCAACAGAAAGAAATGTCTACATAGTTCATGTTATTTTTTATTTATATTTTAGTTTTTTATTATTATTATTATTATTATTATTATTATTTTATTATTATTATTGAACTAAACAAAAAAAATGCAAAGAGAGAAAAAAATAAATATATATATATATAGCCAATTTCTTTCATATTTTAAGTATTTATGTAATTGTAAAACAATATTATAACAGAATCAGTAAGTTAGTGAAGCATAAATTTTGTAAATTTTTTTAAAATGATTTCTGATTTAGTAAAATAAATACATTTCATTGAAGTTTATATTATATATAATATAATATAATATATATATAATTACTAAAGAATAAATATTCTTATTTTACAGATTTAAAAAAAATCAAATCATATTTTTTATTTGTTTTTACTGCAATAATTTATTTTACATATTTACTAAATTAGAAAAAATAACCAGCAATAACTAGAAATAATAACTTTATATATATATATATATACACACACACATATATATATATACACATACACATATATATATATACACACACACACACATACACACATATATATATATATATATACACACACACACATATACATATATACACACACACACACACATATATATATACACATATACATATATACACACACACACATATATATACACACATATACATATATACACACACACACACACATATATATATACACACACATATACATATATACACACACATATATATATATATATATATATATATACACACACACACACACACACACACACATATATATATATATATATATA
>JAUMHI010000049.1:6890600-6900898 GCA_032359435.1 Enteromius unitaeniatus
TAATACCTATGTCATATCCATGTCATTATACAAATTTGTAAACCACATAAACCCACATACACACACACACACACACATATACATATACACATATATATATATATATATATATATGTATATAAAACTGACTGAAGTGTTAGTAATATCTTAATTCTGTAACCTGTTTTTATCAGTATCAAGAAGTTACTAAAGCATAAATCATCTTATTTTTAGCTCATTTATATTTTGATCTATTATAATGAGTTTCAGACTGATAATTAGTGTATTGTACACGCAGATGAAGCGTAATGCATGAAAGGGAACATGAATATGAAATGGAAAGCATCTCGACTGAAAACAACAGAAGCTGAGAACACAATTATCAGGATGATTCGCTTTTTTTTGTTTCATAACCAATAATGCAAATGACCTTGGGCTCTAATCGCTGATTTTCTGACTGAAGAGGCTTTCAGTTCCTTACATCGCTCACAGAAACATGAGTGTGATATAGCTTGAACTCATTTCCTCTTTAAACGACGCATGCATTACGTTCAAAGTGCTCGTTACTGGACGGAGAATAATGCCATAATCCTTTAGGAGCAGCTTCTGACTCGTTCTGTCGGAGATATTATAATCAGGAACAGAACGATCATCAGCCGTTAATATATAGCTACAACTACATCTTACATGTGAGAATGAAAACAACTGATTATTCATGCTTTTAGGCCGTTTTGTTTTGATAAAATGATTAATAAATACCGCAGAATTAGTTCAATCTGACCATTTTAGTGAAGCGAAACTGATTCAATGATTTGTGTGAAATGTTCTTTGGACAATTCAATTCCTATTTTAATATATTGTGGTCTAAGTTAAATTAATAAATAAATAAAGTCACTTTAATATATGAAAAGCAAGTTAATAAAATTAAATAAATACAGATAAATATTATACTTTCATTAAATTGAAACACACACACACACATATATATATAAATAAATGATTTTACATCGTCATATAGACATACTATTTCATTATTTTAAACTAAATAAAAAATAAAATAAACGTAAACATTTCTACTGTAATACATTACATATTATATAAATTAATTAAGTTATTTATATATATATATATATATATATATATAAACAATATTAATTATTAGAATTACATGTATACATATTTTATAAATAGTCCTGAGAATTTTTATTAAAAGTAATTTTAAAAATATATATTTTACAAATAAAAGAAATATACATCTTAATCTATTAAAATTATATGTAATATTATTAAATATGCAATAAAAAGTACATTTGACATATAACGAAATAATTAAAATTCATTTATCAGAATTATATTTATACTTATTTTATAAACAGTACTGAATATTTGTATTAAAATGTATAAAGTCTACAGATATATATTTTACATATAAAAGCACATACAATGTTTATTATTAAAAAATTATATTAAATATATTAAACAATAAAAATATATTTAAATATGTTTTTAATATATAAAGCTTTTCTATTATTTTTAATACACTAAATAAATACATATTTACTATATATTAAATAAATATTTAATTGTTTATACATGTACCTTTTAGTACTGTTAGTTAAAAAAAAATATATATATGGAGTTAAAAATCCTTTTTTCTTGATAAACTACACTTATATTTTCTAGAAAGTACAGTAAGTACACACTGGTTTTGTCGTGTGTTGTAGGTATCTTATGTGAAGGCTATAGACGTCTGGATGGCGGTGTGTTTGCTCTTCGTCTTTGCTGCTCTTCTGGAATACGCCGGAGTTAACTTCGTCTCCAGACAGCAGAAAGAGTTCCTGCGGCTCAAACGAAGACAAAGACGAAATCAAAAGGTGCCAAACACAGACAGACGCGAGTATGATAGGGGCTTCACATCACACAGAAACAGCATTAGCCTCGCCGGCTAAACCCATCCGCTTCATCATCATCATCCTCACCAGCAGAAATTAACTCCAGAGTCGATTACGAATCAGTCAATCAGCTGCTTAATAACCTTCAGCTCACTGCAGCATCTCAAACACTCTTCCGTCGGTTTACTCACAAACATACTTTATTCTCCAGCCAGACATAATAACATTCAAGGAATATATAATCCAATAATTATAAATGCGCCATCATTTATTCAAACACATGTAAATCCAAAACTTTATTTCTTGTCTGGAAAAAGAATAATAACAATTTTTTTTTACATTTCAGAAACATATTTAGAAATAAAATGTAATAATGTATATATTTTAAAATAAATAAATGAAAGAAAGTGGATTTTATTTAATAGATGTATTTTCATGTTATTTAGATTTATTTTATATTGTATTTTATTAACATAATACATACATTTATAAAATAAAAACTTAATTATAATTTAATTTTGATATTTTGATTAACATCTTTATGTTACAGAAATTATGACATTTTTAATTATTGGATGCATTCTTTCCCCCAATAATTATGTTTAAATTAAGATTTCTATCAAGCGTTAACTTCAAATTGAGCTTACATATGAATCCATTTAAATATAAAGCTAAAGAAAGACAATAATAATCCTTTAACAATCTACAAAACACAGAGAGGTCTGCAGGATTATCGCTCTATTAATTCTAGACAAAAACATTAACACCTTAGGCTTGAAAATCCTACACACCTGAGACGAAGATGAAGACGAGCTGCAGGCCGAAGAAACACAGCGCTAATCTGCCCCGCAGAGAACGAGACAAACTACAGCAATTACACACGTGTGTTTATCAGACCGAAACAACTACTGCTTCACACCGAGAGAGTCTAACTGTTAATAAAGAGCTGTTTTTAATATATAATTTATAAAGATCAAAGAGGGAATGAGCCTCATAAAACCTCCTCCACAAATACATACAGCAGACCACTGAATAAAATGACACAAATATTCAAAACTCTGACGTACAGGATATAAACAAATTTTAGATGACCAGATATGATTATGTCTCAGACAGCAGTAACAGCACAAATACAGTCAAGTGATGCCACGCCAAAAAAAAATCAAAAACAAATGTGACGCTGAGCACAAAACCAGTCATAAGGGACAGTTTTTCAAAATCGCAGCTTAAAGCTGAATTAATTATTTTTCCATTGATGTATGGTTTGGTACGATCAGATATTGTCAGAAGTACAACTATATTTGAAAATCTGGACAAAATCTTAGCACTTCATATTACTAATCAGAAATGAAGTTGATATATATTTACAGTAGGACTTTTACAAAATCTCTTCATGGAACATGATCTTTACATAATATCCTGATGATTCTTGTCGTAAGAGAAAAATGGATAATTTTGACCCATACCATTTATTGTTGGCTATTACTACAAATATACCTGTGCTGCTGATGACTAATATATATATATATATATATATATAGTGGCCCAGAGTTGCAAAAGTAAACAAACAGTAGTGCAGATGGTGACGGCGTTTTCGGTGCTCAGTGCAATTGTGACTCCTCTTCTCCTTGTGCAAATCCAGTGAAAGCCAGTGAAGGGTAGGTGCAAGGATGTGCTTTTACCCCGAGTAAAAGGAACCAGGAAGTGGGAACCAATCGGTCATGGCAAGTCTGTGAAGGCAATGGAAGAGACAGCAGGTTAGTTCTCAGTCTTCTGTGCTGGGGAGCCAGCTCAAATGTGGATCCAAACAGTGACCGATTGGTCCGTGCTGAGTGAATCCAGGTATGGGTTGTTGGTTGCCAGGGCGACGCCGATTGTCCTTCGGGATTCCCGCCACACTCCCCCTCCCTAAGTGACGTCCTGGTCCTGGTGGCAGAAACAAAGAGGGATGTAGGGGGTTGGAGGGGAGTGACCCCTGACAGACCTGTGTATGCTGCCCAGGTCCGAGAGAGTCCGTCGTCGTTGGAGTTATAGGAACCGGCCCGGTGGCGCACATCGAAGTGGAAGTCCTGGAGCGAGAGAAACCACCTCGTGACCCGTGCGTTGGTATCCTTGGCCTGGGCCTTCCATTGGAGCGGGGCGTGATCCGTGAAGAGAGTGAATTTACGGCCCAAGAGATAATACCTCAGCTCCAGGACTGCCCACTTGATGGCGAGAGCTCCTCTCCCTACTGGACTTGGGAGAGCACGGCCCCCAGTCCCGTGCCAGAAGCATCTGTGTGGAGCAAGAAGGCGCAACTGAAGTCTGGGTCGCGGAGGACCGGCTGATGATGGGAAGTGGAATGAGCGGGCTAGGGGGAGGTTTCCTCGGCGAGGTCCGTTGACACATGGGACAGGCCTGGCAGAACCTCTTCACCTCTCCTTCCAAGCCCGGCCAGTGGAACCTGTCCTGGATGCGCTGCACAGTGTTTTGTACCCCGAGATGACCAGCCATGGGGTGTGAGTGCCCCTGCCGCTCTGCGACACAGTACAACAGACCGGGCTGGGAGGACCTCCTGGCCCTTCAGGATCCACACTTGGCCCCAACAATGCTTCAGACGATTGTCCTCTTTTTGTGCTCTCCCAAATTCACCCCCTCCCATGACCTGCTGGAACACATCATAGAAAAGGTTAGTATCACGAGGTTAGTCGGACGTTAGCAGGCTGGACTGGCTCTCAGACCTCCGCGACGATGTCCGGCGCTGGCTGCGCTGTGGCTGGGCAGGTTGTGTGGCTGTGGCAAGGGCAGCTTTAAACCCCGGCCAGTCACAGCCCAATAGAAGGGGGACCGGCAGGTCCTTCAAGACTCCGACCTCCAGGGTCCAGGTTTCATGGCCTTTGTGGAAAGCAAGCAAGTTAGTGTGTATCTGGCGTGTGTTTCCGTGCACACAGGTGATAGGCATAGTGGATTTGGACACTGGCCGGGGCCCTAGCGTGGTGGGGCGGACAAGGGGGACAGTGCTTCCCGAATCCAACAACGCCGATACATGCAGCCTTTTATTTTGACGGTGGTCTTAGGTGAACCTTTGGTGTGGGTCCTCTGGTAAACCACACAGCCTGGCGGAGGCGGAGAGGGTGGGTCGGTGGTTATAGGCTCGTCGCGGGGGCTGGACAGTCTGTGTACCGGTCGTGGGGTGCCCTCCAGCGGCCGTCTCTCCTGGTTCACCCTCCGGGGAAATGGCGGTGCTCACTCCCTGGTGTCCCGGTGATAGGTAGCATCCGCCAGCTCAATCACTTCGATGAGTTCAGCCAGGGTCCTTGGGCCTCTCATGCCAGCAGCCTGCCTCATCGAGCGAGGCAGTGCTCTCAGCATTCGGTCGACTACTACCCTTTCGGCGACAACGGTGGGTGATGGCGACCCCTCCAGGAGCCAGTGTTCCATTAATGGCATCAGATCAGTGACTTGGGCGCGGGATGGCCAACCTTCTGTATGAGCAACAGATTCGAACATTTTAAAGGTAAGCCTCAATGTCATCATCTGCGGTCAGCTTGGGTATTAGCCGGCCAGCTGTCACTCGTGGGTCTGGCAGCGGGATGTTTTGGGCATCCGAAGCTCCGCTAAATATCCAGGAATCTAGTTTTGTTGATCCGCAAGGAGCTCTCATCTCAAGATAGTTCTCATTCTTCTGTGCTGGGGAGCCAGCTTATATATGGATCCAAAACGTGACCGATTGGTCCGTGCTGAGTGAATCCAGGTGTGGGTTGTTGGTTGCCAGGGCGACGCTGATTGTCCTTCGGGATTCCCGCCACAATATATATATATATATATATAAATTTACATATTTATTAACAGACAGAAAATTCAATAAAACTTTATTTGGAGTATTACTTGAGCACAATGCATATTTCTTATTAATAAGCCTAAAATGCGTGTTTATGTTACTTTTAATGAGGATTGTGTAAAATTGCCTTTTAAATACTAAATATTTAAAGTGTACCTAAAGTATATTTACAATAGTTCCACTTCAGCACAACTAAATATACTAAGTATGTCTTTAACTAGACTTCCACACAATTAAAGTGCATTAAATACAAAATGAGTTCCAGTTTAGCAGACTTGAAGTATACCGGTTTAGTATACTAGAAGTACAGTTGCATGACATTTTATTAAGTACATAAATATGAAAATGTATTTTTAGTATACTGAGCATGAGATTTATTTTTCACTAGGGAAAATATCAACAATATCTGTTGTTTAGCCTCTGAATTACTTTTTTTTATTATTTCTTTTTTATAATAAATTTTTTTTTTTAGAAATAAATAAATCTAAATTCAATTAGAAATGAAAAAAATAATAATAATTTTGCCCACCATGCACCTTGAATCAAAAATTATTAAATTAGTACTAGAAAGTAAGATGCTTTTTGCAGTATAGAAATCCTTCAGAGCTGGAGTTTACTTTAATGTAATCCTCATCCAAGCGGATGTTTGTGTCTGTGAACACACAGGAGGAGGACTTACAGGACGGCCGTCTGCAGTTCTCTGGATATAACACCTCATCATGTGTGAAGGACGGGACGGTGGTCAAAAACACGCTGACCAATCCTCCGCCGGCCGCAGCCAAGGACACAGACGTGAACCGGAAGAAGTTTGTGGACCGAGCGAAGAGGATCGACACAATCTCTCGCGCCGCCTTCCCTCTGGCCTTCCTCATCTTCAACGTCTTCTACTGGATCACCTACAAGATCATCCGGCACGAAAGCGGCCAGAGAACCTGACCACACACCAACCAGCTTTATACGCATGCTTTCCTACGAAAGACGCTGTTTTATACGATGGTTTTTATGAATGGAGTTTCTAATCACTGCAGCACAAACACAGTACTGAGTGTTGATGAGTCTCACTGAAGCCATCCATGTCCAGGTTACATCTCGCCCTCAACTCAGTGGAAGTATTACATATGATTCAAATGCTGTATTAAATGTTGGTAAATATAATGTAATAAAAACTTCTATAATTCAATTTTAAATTTGGAATTATTATTTATTTTATATATATTATATATTCTTTAAAATATTCCATATATTTTTTTCATATTGTATTAAAAAAAACACAATTATATATACTGTTATATATATTTAAATTACAATGTTTCTATAGTATTTAAAAACAAAAAACAAAATTATATATATATATATATAAATTTTACATATAGAAACATTGTAATATATGAAAAGTCTTAAATATTATAAAAATAAATATGAAATATCATAAACTCTAAACTTGTGAATTTTCTACCATAAATATATCAAAACTTTTTGATTACGAATATGTATTGCATACATATATTTAGTTAGACTCATCTAAAATCATGAATTGATTGATTTGTTCTACTTTTACAAGTTGCTTTGGATAAAATTAGCTGCAAAATAAAGAAATGTAATCAAATAAAAATAAAAAGGTCCACTGAGCCACTTATGATTAGATAATGAAGATGTTGCAAACCAACCAGCAAGACGTCTGTCCTAATCTGTGATGTCTTGCATACAATCAGTTCCTCTGCAGTGGATGTGTGCCGTCAGAATAAAAACAGACTCGCTTGAGTTAAAAACATCTTAATGCAGATTTATTTCAGCTTTGGTCTAGATGTTAACTGATGGACTGGAGTGGTGTGTATTATTGTGATGTTTTTATCAGCTGTTTGGACTCTCATTCTGACGGCACCCATTGATGCAGAGTATACATTGATCAGACACTGATGCAATGCTGTATTTCAGAAAAACGGTAATAAAACAAGTCCTCACACTCACAGCTGATCTCAGACAGTGATGAAGCTCCAGACGGATGGTGCTGATGCTGGTTTCTATGGTAACCGCGAGGACACTTGAGCTGGATGATTGTCAGCCGTGCTTCTGTTCGCTCCGGTCCGTGATTATTTGACAGAAGCACCAACATTAGACACTGAAAATGATGCAATCAGCTCCAAACAAACTGAAATCATTCATCAGTCAAAAGTAATGTGCGTTTATCATTTATTTACATATATACACAACTAGAGAACATAATACATCACAATATTTGTAACTCATTGCCAGCCAGTTTGGTTTCTCAGGACACCGATCTTCCTGTCAGACACTGACTGATGTTCAGACTGAAACACAAGAGCATCAGACACTCGCTCTCACAGCATCATAACATAGCATCACACATCTTGTAAATCTGTATCTACAGATATGTATATAGAAATTAAATAACTCTTCAAAGGTTTGAATATTTTTCCCTATATATTTAGCATACAGTCCAGAATTTACATGGAAATAATTTTCCCAAATAAATTGCTATTAAATTCCACAAGTAACAACAGCAGGTGATGTGAAATTCTGGTAGAAAGCAGAATGACTGAAATGCAGTATAAAGAACCTCATATTTATTTAAAAAAATAAATAAACAGTCTTTAGGGCTTTTCGCATCCAAGCGTGTATTTCTAAATGATTGCTGGAAGTGAGACACAGGCACTGATGGAGAGTGTGTTTCCCTGCGGAGGACAGGTGAAGTGTTTTCTGTGGAAATGTCACTGAACTATTGGAGCTGTGAAGCCCTGGAGGAGCTCGAGACCGAACCAGACCCTCGACCCACAGACACTGATGATCCTCTGAAACACACAGAGCCGTCATTCTCTTCCTGAGTAACACACATCATTTCATTTACTGGATCAGACTGTGTGCGATGCTCCTCCTGCTTCCTCTACCTCTCTAACAAACCTGTTCAAGCAGGAAAAACCCAACTGATTCTGAAATCGTTTACTCATCTCATAACATTTCAAACCCATATGTGGTTATTACAATTCAGTGATGAATCCAAAAACCATGTTTATAAATATTATGTTTAGATATCTGTCAATACGGTCTTATTTTACGGTCATTAATTGCATTTAATTTATCATTTCAACTGTTTTAAAAAAAACAAGCATTTCTGAAGTAGTGATATTTTGCATGACGAACAGAACAAGTGTGATTATTAATTAAAACAAGATGTTAATTCATTTATATTAAACTACGTTATAATAGATTATTTGACAAGAAAAAAAACGCTTACGCTTTTAATCAAATATTATTCAATTTTATAATTTTTATTTAATTCAAAGCAGCAATTTAAAGTAATTTGGAAAACTAAAATAAAAATAATGAAAAACAAAACTATAAAAATAAAGACTAAATAGACATTTAAAAACAACAAAAACTAATTAATCTGATAAAACTTGCATACAATTACTAAAATAAAACTAAACCTAAAAATAACAAATAAATATACATGTAAAAATAACAAGAATAAACCTTTAAACAAAGAATAAATAACTAGAGCAGTCAAGCGATTAATTGCATCCAAATACATGTGTGTGCGGTGTATATTTATGTGTATATATATAAATACACACACGCATGTAAATATTTAAGAAAAATGTTATGCTTATATATTAAATATTTATATATGATATAACTTATGTGATTCTAAATGTGTACATTTAAATACTTTAAAATATTTTCACAATATATACTGTATGTGTATTTATATATACAAAAACAAACACTTTAATTTTGGAAACAATTACAATGAAATAAACAATTAAAGTATTTAAGTATTAAGTTTTTATATTTATATTATATTAATGATACTGAAATATGTCGTCACTGGACTCGTGTGTCACATGACTGACTAACATGTTTAAAATGACTCATAAGATTGTGATATGTATTTGGTGTATTTTGATTGGTACTGTAAGTTAGTTTACCTACAGAGGAGGAGCTTGCATCAGAGCAGCTTCATCTGTGTTGATCTGAGCGTCAATCATGCGCTCGATCAGTCTGCTGTAGCGCGTCTCATCCAACAGGGGGCAGAGTCTCTCATTGCACCGCCCCTTCTCTTTAAGCCACGCCTCCCTGAGTGTCTGTGACTCCACCTCTTTCCTTACTCCCTCATCAGAGCGCAGCGCTGAAGACGCCTCCTGAGTCAAGGTCTGGATCTCCGTCTGAAGAGTCTGAGCCAGAGCTCCAGAGCAGAGCCTCGGTCTCGCCAGCAGCTGCAGGTCATGTGACACAGGCAGGAAGTCACACAGTGAGTGCAGGAAGTGCAGCAAGCTCAGCTCGTCCCTGAGGCAGAACACAACCAATCACACCAACAATTTCTAACAGATGTATGGGTTCAAGTTCATGTCATTTAAGGAAAAATCTTCCAATGAGTTAATGAAATCTATTTTATTATTATGTACTCATGTCTTTTCAAAAAAATAAAAGTACCATAGCAGTTCAATTTATTTTTTACATTTCGGTTTAAATTATTTCTTTATTCATCATTTTAAATTTATATATATATATATATATATATATATATATATATAGACAGACACACACACACACACACACACACACAAATATATAAACAGATATATAGA
>JAUMHI010000049.1:6900906-6924962 GCA_032359435.1 Enteromius unitaeniatus
CATACATATATATATACACATACATATATATATATATATATATATATAAAACTTTTTTACATATTTTGGGAATGTTTTTAATTGTTTTAAATAAATTTTAAGTTATAGCAATTAAGTCTAGCATTTTAATGATTTATTAAACTTTATTAAAATAAAATTGCTTGTGAAAATCATTTGAAATAGTTATTAAATAATTAATTAATAAATAATTATTATAATTAAAGTAGTATAGACTGCATTACAGAAATCATGTCTCTCCTTCACTCAAAATTTGCTTTAAATTATCTGCGTTTTTACAGTCAAATTTAGTTTGCAATTACTAAGGGTTTAAATTAAATTATCCTTATATCTATCTGTCTATACTCAGACAAAGTAGTCCTAATGCTTTTGTCTATATAGTGTGTCTCTGTTTCAGTGAACATGGCAGATGAGAAGAAAGTCACATGACTGAAACAAACCGATAGTACATGTTTTCACCTGCAGTAGACACTCAAGATGCCCTGAAACGGAGAGTTCTGCTCCCAGCGGAAGAGTCGGACACCTGACGGGTCTGCAATGAAGCACGGGTCGATCTCCAGCCGCTCGAACCTCAGCGACTCCCGCAGCCAGCCCTGAACATCCACCAGCGTGTGATCCAGACACTCCAGACTGAAACACCAGACATCCAGCAGCGCCTGCAGGCTGAGGAGATCCTCTCTGGCCTCGTCTGGACACACAAACCATCAGAGAACACCAGTGAGACGAGATACTACAGATGCACCCGGAACGATACCGATAACAGTACCGATACTGAAACCGATAGTCTGGCTTTCTGAATCACAAGGCAAAAAAACTCTCCAGCTTAATGCTGTAAACTGCACAGGAACACTCATTTAGTACTAGAGCCCGACCGATAAATGATTTTGAAGGCCGATACCGATATAAATACTTGTTGGTTTTAAAATCTGATATTCCGAAATATCAGCCAATATTTTATTATTTTATTTTTAATTTCAGAAACACGTAACAAAACATTAACAGATTTCCCTAACATTAGTTATTTGTAGTTATTTGTGAGTTAACATAATATGATAATGCATTTCAAAAAGAAACTTCTTTTAGTGTCACAACAGAACAGAGGAACATCAAAATATATTAAAGTTCTGATAAATAAAATGTATTAATATACAAACTTAAGATATGAAACTTAAAAGTCCTTTGAACAAAAACACAACAACAACAACCAAATCAAAGTTACCAGTAAAGGTTTCGTCCATTTTTATTTTATTTTTTAAATATTCATTTATCGGCCATTATAAATGCTGATACCGATAGTTTGGAAAATGCCTAATATCGCCCGATAAAATTAACCACAGAGCAGAAACTACTACATTCAACCATTATTCATTTTTTAACAATCACACTCATAACAAAACTGAAATGTTATTATGCAACTCAATAGCAAATTTTTCATAAAGTGTTTTAGTGTTTTTCATGGCCAATCAATGTTGTACACTCCATAACTACCCTGAGACAAAACTATAATACAAACTATGACATTATTGTATTAAATTCCATTGAATTTAGAAATTGTGGTTGCTCACAGATTTATGAAACCTACATTAAAAAACAATTCTTCAAAAACAGCCTAAATATTATTCAGAAAAATCAATCAAACTAAAATTAATTATACTTATATAAAGTTCTACTTTGAAAAAAGGGGAAAAGATACATCTTTCATGCTGCAGTGGTTTATAAATAGGTGCATATATTGTGTTTAGAATAAAATCCTGTCTCAAAAGCATGCAACATTTGGTAAAAGGATAAATATTTTATAAACGTTTTTTGACACTAATATATCTTCATATATAAGTATTTTTAACACCTAATGACAGCCCATACATACCCGGGTCAAAAATGACCAGAACACACAATTAAATAGATGCATCTCAACTAAAAATAATTGTCAAGAATCAAAGAAAGAAAGAAAGAGTCTTAGGTTGGTAACCCTTTAAAACTAATTTTAAAGGCAGGATTATTAGGTCATGTTAACTAACCATAGTTGCATTCACTTACTAAAAACCATGTATTTTTTGGAAAACATTCTCTCTTCCAGGTCAGAACTGACCTGAATGTGTTAAGGTAAAAATGAGATTGCGTTATCTTTAACTCTGACAAGCCTAAATTACACCTTTTTGATTGACTGGATATACTCAGCTCTGATCATTGGCTGGTTAAGTTAATTAGCTGATAGCGATTATCTGCCGATATATCGGTGCTTCTTTACCCCTCATGAGGCTGTTTTCTCACCCGTGTTGAGCCTGTGCTCCTGTAACAGTCGTGGATGTAACTTCCCCATGGAAATATCTTTCAGATCCAGCGAGATGTGCCCGCAGTGTTGAGAAACCCGAGCACATTCTCCCGCAGGAGATCCGGGTGATTGTTTAGAGCTGTAGTGGAGCATGATGGGAAATCTGACGCAGCCCAAGGTCAATAAAGGAGCCGCGTCAGTCACAGCCACCAGGGCCAGTTTTGATCCGTCGCTGACAGCAGAAGAATCTGAGCGGCTGATCTTCACCGGAGACGGGCCGAGAGCGACAGCAGCATCTGATGCAGGATACGGCAGGATCACCGACTTAGTGTTCAGAACCTGATTCACTCCGCTTTGATGAGAACCCAACACAATCGAAGCGCTAATGTTCGTTACAGACCTACAGAACAGTCAGAAAAGGGTTATGATGTCTTCATATTAATCTATTTATTCCAATATAACCCAATCAAAGGAAAAATAAGTTGATTAAATGCATATCAGATACAATTGTTTACTAAAGCTTATATATTAAGTTTATTAAACTCATTATTCTAATAAGTTATAACAAAAAAACAACTTCAGCTTTTTGAAGCATTTTAATATGTAAAAAATCCCATTTCTTTTTGAACTGATTCGTAGAAATGAATCAAACATACCTACTCCAATTCAGTTTCTAGAACCGAAGTTTACACAACAGCTGATATTATTAAATCATCTTGTGAGTATGAAAACAATCAGAGAGAGATGATTTTGACAAACCCAGTTCGAGTTGAATATGAGGTCCATGATTAGCTGGTCTCCTTCAGGTCAGGTGAACAAACGCAACTGTATTTCTAAAAACAGGCTCATTTTTCATGGCGCTCTGGTTTCTATGGTTACAGCTCTATTACCCTGAACGGTCTGAGTGTGAATATATCTGATAACAGCAGAGTAATGAGATTCAGCTTTAATATCTGCTCTTATCCTCTATTATCATGAAGTCTAGGGCTGGATGCATGCTGTAACGCTCAAACAGATCAATATGTTAAGTACACTTTCAGAGAAATCAACCTAACACTTTGTTCATTAGACTTTATCTTTAAACTTGCAGCAAAAAAGGGAAGAAAATTCATTTTGGTTCATCAGATATTCTGGGGAATCTCTTGTAATGAATGGGTCATGGTACTTTACACGTGTTACAGTTTTACAGTAAATATTGCTTTATAACTATGTACTGCTTTATTTTTAGTTCAGTAACAAGGGAGATTTATAGGTTTATATATATATATATATATATATATATATATACAATATCATTTTATATGAATATAAATATATACTTGTAAATACATGGAAATGATTTTGTATGTGTCTTTATATATAATAAATATGCACAAAACCCACACATATATTATTTAAACAAAAACTTGTATTTAAATGTGATTAATCGTAATTTATTATTTGACAGTGCTAATAAAAACACAAAAAAGAAAAACTAAAAAAAAATTATATATATATATATATATATATATATATATACATACACAAACTTTTAACAGCTTTAGTGATTATTTGAAGAGTAAATGTCACATACGTGTTATTTGTTGATGTCAGAACGACTCCGATGATCAAACTCTGTCCTATGACTCTTTGCCAAACTCTGTGCATCTTCAGAGGAGCTTCAGCACAATCAGTCTGCATCCCATCATCCTCTTCATCTCCAGCAACATCATCATCATCATCTTCATCCCACAGAGAAACGAGCCCCTCCTGCCACAGACACACAGCATCTAAAGAGTGCTAAACTGTAGACCGCTTATTTAATCTCAAGCACTTTAACTGCGAAGCTGTGACGGACCTGTTGTGGAGAGGAGAAGACGTGTTCTCTGCCTGACACCAGATCAGTTAAAGCCACTAATGACTGCTGCAGGAGTCTGTCTTTGACCTCTGCGTCTCTCTGAAGGTCTTCGAGAACACTCAGGCCACTCTAAAGACACAGCAAACCAATAACAGACAATCATGCATGTCACACTCTCAGGAAACAGGTACAAAGGAGTACAATCCAAATCCTCTTTAGTGAAAACTAGAACAGTATCTTAGTTACACTGAAATAATCCTGCTTTGAAACTGTTGTTTTATGAACAAGATTATGACTACAAAAGCGTAAGTGTAAGTAACAGAATTATCGTTCTTCAACACACAACTACTCCCATAATGCCTCTATTTTCTAGGAAAGCAAAGTGATTATGAGTCTGTAGAGAGATGAGCGGGTTCTTCTGTTAATTACCTGCAGTCTGGACTCTAAGGCTTGAACCGTAAGAAGGTGATTCTCCTGCGCTGCGTCTGAAGTGTTCGGCTCCTGAGCTTCTGATCGACCACACTACAGAGTAATGAGAGTGTTAACACACAGCAAACTCAATCAGACGCATTAGAAACAGATCAGTGCTTCTCCAGCGCTGTGGTGCACATCATATACTGCACACAGCAGAGAGACACTGTGTTCACTGCAAACAAACAACCGCTAATAAAATAGTTATTATTTTTATGTGCATCTATTTTATGAAATTCATGTGCATCCAATCAAACTCTAAAGACTCAATGTGCAATATGAATGCTTGGTCCTGAAGTAAAAGCATGAGAGAAGCACTGAGAGATGAAGATGTTGACGCACAGAGTAAGTGACGGCACACAGATCAGTGAGTAGAAAACTGCTAAGCATCTCTGCTGATGAACTCTCGAACACTAAGAGCATCTGATCCATCCCGCATCCCATAAAGTCATCAACGAGCAGCAGACGCACTCCTGTCCAACACCCTGCCACCTTAAACACAGAAGAACCACATTAGTTATGCATAGCTATATACAGCTGAGGTCAAAAGTTTACATCCCCCTCTTTCAGAATCTGGAAAAGGTTATCGATTTGACCCAAACAAGAGGGATCATACAAAACGCCTGCCACGGTTTATTTAGTACTGACCTGAATGAGATATTTCACATAAAAGATGTTTACATATAATCCACAAAGATATGCCCGTTCAAAAGTTTACACCCCCTTCATTCTTAATACTGTGTTGTTGCCTGAATTATTATTTTTATTTTTTTTAGTTGCTCATTAGTCTCTTGTTTGTCCTGAACAATTAAACTGGCTGCTGTTATTTAGAAAAATCCTCCAGATCCCACAAATTAATTGGATTTCCAGCATTTTTGAGTATTTAAACCCTTTGCATCGATGACTCTATGATTTTGAGATCCATCTTTTCACGCTGAAGACAACTGAGGGACTCGTATACATCTATTAGAGAAGATTCAAACGCTCATTGATGCTCCAGAAAGAGAAACCATGCATTAAGAGCCGGGGGTGAAAACTTTTGAACAAAATGGAGATGTGTATCCTATTTTTTTCATTTTGGACCTCCCTTCAGAGGATACGGAAGATAGTTGCATGCTTCCCCGAAGACAAAATTTACTTAAAAGTTACATTTACCCCAATTTTCCATTTCATATAGACTCTACATACTGTAGGTAAAAAAAAAATACATTACTGTATCATCAACAGACTCAAACTTTACTCCAGTCATTGTGAAAACACTCGTCTTACAGGACATCACTTCAACAAGCTCCTGGATAAACAAAGTCATGCATCATAACAGATAATAAATAATCTGACATTTTCTGCTGCTTTGAAATGTTTCCAGTACGAATGGTAACCTTTAAATGCAAGCTTTTAAAATCTTCCATCATTCTTCCATTCCTTCCTGTTTATCGCTTAATATCAAACATGTTGAACCTCTTGCAGTTGAGGTTAACACATGCATTTTGTGATGCTTTAGAGAGTGATGGTTCTCTACCAGGGGCCCGGGACCAAATAGAGCCTCAGAATACCGCCAAAAAGGTGCTTTAAAAGGACGTAAAATGTGCAACAAAATAAGGTAAAAGATCTAATAAGCTGATGTTGTGTTCCCACTATTTATTTATTTATTTATTTATTTATGTCTTCAATTTTACATCACAAAGTCTTGCAAAACCTGGATGATTTCAGAGGGAATTTTAAAAGTGTAATTTCTAGACCTGAAAAAAATATCTAAATTATCTATAAAAGTTCAGAACATATTTATTGGGTTTGTCCAATTGACCAAAATATTTATGTTACATTTTAAAAATATTTTAAGAACTGTATTCTATAATTAATTTAAATGAATTTATTTAATTTTATTTTAAAATAAAATAAAAAATAATAATTTCCTGTAGAGTCTTGCCTTAATTGCCAATCCATGTTTATGTAAATAATATATTTATAAATATTATTTTTTTTAAATCAGCAGCGTTGTCATTATAGCTTTACTGCAGAAATAAATAGTCTCACACGATGGGGAGTTAAACAAGTTGAGAACCACTTCTCTAGATGCAACAAATACCGTCCTAGAAATAATCTCCATTAAAAAGACAATTATAATTACTGCTTTTCTTATGAGCAGCTTAACCTTCAATTAGAGGGTAATGCATGAGCTAATGAAACATGAAAGGCAACGAGAGATGATAAAAGCATCTGCCAAACGCATAATCTGCCAAAACCTGTCAGGAACGAATCCAGATAATGATTTGCTTCATAATCAAAAGTGTGTCTTATAATAATAAATAATGTCTTATTTTTAGCACATTGTGACATTATTATCTCACCCTCAGGCCATCCAAGATGAAGATGAGCTAATTTCTTCATCAGATTTGTAGAAATGCGTCTCTGCATCAGTGCTTATGAATGGATGCTCTGCAGTGAATGGGTGCCGTCAGAATAAGAGTCTAAAAAAACATCACAATAATCTATTATTAACTGCTGGACTGGAGTGCTGTGGATTACTGTGATGTTTTTATCAGCTGTTTGGACTCATTTTCTGACGGCACCCATTCACATCCATTGCTGAGACACTGATGTAGAGACGCATTTCCACAAATCTTTCCGCAAAACTATACGTCAACTAAACACTCACCTGGAAAGTGTCTTTCCACACAGCGCAGACGCTTCCCTCGTTGAAGGTTACAACAATGAGAGTGTTTTTCAGAGTGTGAACCAGCCGAATACTCAGCGGCTGCTCGTAAGGAAGAGCACAAACGTCCCGAGGAAGTCCATTCTCAAAACGAACCAGCTGTTTCATGCTCGTAGCCGCCAGAACAGCCGATCTGAAACCCCCGTCGACCTCCTCAGCCCACAGGACCATCATGCACTGGATCACAGAGCTGTAAGCATCAGGTACAAGACACGCAGAACTCAAGGTTCTTCCATCTTCTATAAAATACAGAGTGTTTTTCACTTTAGACTGATCACTTGGCACATTCTGGACTCCTTGAATCACTAGTTTTCTTTGACGAAGAGGAAGTTCGCCAATAAAATGAACCGTCATGGGAATCGGCACTTCTTTCACTCCACTGGTTTGCAAGGATGTGTAAAAAACAGAGTGTTCATGACTCCAAACCAACGTAGGGCCGAGCAGTATCGATATATTATCTCTCATCTGGTACGGCAGCACAAACTCCACATGGAGCTTCACCTCTGTGGATGTGTGTATGGAGTAAAGCATGTATTTAAAAGCAGACGTCCTCTTCTTGCACAGTCTCAGTAAAACACAAGGCACTTTTTGTCTCTGCTGAACATCCAGAGCGGAGCAGCAACAGACGACATCTGCTTCTGCAGAGCCGTCCTTGTGAATCGGGTTATGGTCTCTAACGGAGAAGCTCTGGGAGTCTCGGTTGAAGGACAGACTGTGGAAAGAAACCTCTGAGCCTCTGCGATGATCTCTGCTTTTTGAGCTGAAACTCTTGCACTGGAAAGCAAGCACTTCGCCTTTAAGCGCCAACATTTTCACGTCTCCTTCTGCTGCCATCGCCTTGTGACTAGGAATCAAATCAGATTCTAAAAAAAGAAAAGAAACCTTAATCTTTAAGGAAATGCAACATATTTCCAGATATTTTGCATAAAAGACATTTGGCTCGGGGTCAGGATTTGGAGCCCAAGTCTTGGTTCACTGTTGGAAGGCTGTGGATCAAGCAAATAAAGCCTGACATAAGAAATAAGCATCAGAAACAGTGTGCTGAAACTTCAGACGAAAAAATAATAAAAGTCTAAACAATATTGCATGTGTTTTTGTTGAGATTCTAATTTTCTATGGCTCATATAGTGACAATACAATGTTTTGAGACACAAACTGAGCATAAATGCTTAGGAACGATACACTGCACGATAAGGAGTTCGTGTCTCATAATAAAAAGGAGCTTCATACTTTATCTCTGTTATGTGTTTCTAACACTGCTCCTCTTCCTCGGAGCTCGCGCGGACGTCTGACGCACATGTCACGTTCGCCTTTTCCGGGTGTTTCTTAAAGAAACAGTGCTACGATTCAATCAGTGTTTCACAAATAAGGCATGTTGTCAGAGGCTTTTACTGCTTTGAGACTCCGTACATGATGCGATTATGTGTGTTCGATTGCCCGAGCGTATCAGAGGAACTTTATCTCGCTGCGAGAGCCCGTTCAAAGGTTTGTTTGACATGCCGGAGCCAACATGGCGTCACCGTGTGACCAGTTTCACGGAGTCTGCGGTCAGTTCCATTGAAGATCTGGCCACTGCGGAGTCGGACTGACAGTGTGTACTATCATGGCGGAGGCAGGACAGGCGGAATCAGAGCAGGTAATCAGACAGCTAAACAAAAGAAGCCTTACAGCTTATATTCTCATCTGAAATGGATTTATAATGACTATTTTGCGCTCTCCAAAAGGACATCGAGAACAAGATCGAAGAAACACGACAGAGGTTTAAAAGCGAGTATGTTGAAGGTGAGTTAGCAGTACGCTAAGTTATTCACAATAACATTCATTCTTATTTAATCATTTAACGATAATATTAAATATTGTCATATGGACAGTGATATTTGTTATGGTCCAGCTTCGTTATGAGAGCTGGTGTTTAATATTTGATATCACAGCTGTCAGAAGTCCTTCACAATTCATTCTCATATACAGCTGTAAATATTTCCTGATATTTTTATTTTCTCTGTGTCTGTGTGTGTTGTATCGTGTCTAATACACATGCACACATTTGTATGAACTGTATTCTACTGTATTTTACATTTAACAAAATGTATGCATATACTGTATGTTATGGGAAGGTAGAACTAGTCATTCGTTTATTATTGTCTCTAATGCACTGCTTTTATTAACAATCATGCAGAGTCCCAAGACAGATATGACAGCAGAGACGTGGAGAGACTCTTCAAAGACGACGCTCTGGTGGAAGGCTACCTCACATGGAGACACTTTGTTGTGGAAGACACCTTAAAGATGATTGACGAGAGCTTGCAGTGGAGGAAGGAGTATACTTTGAACGGTGAGTCTGTACGGTGTTTGGCCTGATGCTTGTTCCCAGAAGAGACTGAAATGAGGAAGTTACTCACATGTTGAGCTGTTGTAGCATTAATCTCGTGAGAAAACATTTCCAGAGAAAATGAAACGTGTTTTTGAACTGTTATTGGTTTTTTTTTTTTATCCAAGAGTTCCCATTCATGCATCTATACAAATCTTTTTTTAAGTTTATTTTTTAAATAATAATAAAGACGTTTTTCATGAATGTAGTAGATTTTTAACATATGCCAATAAAAAATAATGCTACTTAGGGTTAAAATAAAAAACTGTAATTCTCATTATTGTTGAACAGTTTTTACCATATTACAGGGAAAATGGTAACATTAGAATTATTTTGTTTAATAAACAACATTTTTATTATTTATAAATTTATATTCTATATAAGATTATATATATATCTATATATATTATCTATATATATTTTATATTTAGTGTTTTCTTTACCATATTATAGTAAAATATTGTAATTATTTTAATTTGACATTATTTATATTGTATATACATTTTTTTTATTTTAAAAAGTCCCAGTTAGTCTCATTAGTGATTTTATCACCGTACTAACTTTTTTTTTACCTGTAAAAATTATTTTAAAAAAACAATTAAATAATTTTTAAAATAAACAGAAATTATCATTATTCTCAACATTTTATTCTCATTACTATAGTACATTTTTACTATATTTAAAAATATACTATATATATATATATAAATCTTATGTGTGTGTGTGTATGTATATATATATATATTTATTAAAGGTGTTCAAATAAGCATAAAATGTATTTCTGAATTATGACTCTGGTGTGTTTTTAACAAACTGCATCTTCTAATCATTTAAAAATGTTAATTAATGAAGTTGATAAGTGCTGAAGCTGTAATTATTTGGTCCTGTATTACTGGTCTATATTTATTATTTGATTTTATTTTTTGATTTTTTTTTGTCTCAGCATGGTCTTGAGTTCTTTATGGATAAATAGTGCATATTTTCTATAACCTTCTTATTTATTTTTACGGTTATAAAGATTTCTTTGACCAACAGGCAGATCACAGTGATTTATAAGAAAGGCTTTGTGCTCTAGGGAAATGTTTCCTGAGCTTTACTTTCTAAAGAATACCTTTTATTGTATGTTGTTCTAATCCTCCTCTTGGCTGTGCTTCATCCTTACAAGCTTCAGTGTGTTAATTCAATCATTTCAACAGAAGAGCTTTAAACCTTCTCTTATCAAACGTGTGTCATCAGGCTCTGAAGGACAGCGTGACGTTCACGGAGCTGAAAGCTGATACTGTTGTGATGATTCAGAAAGAGAATGTGATGAATGTTTGCTACAGTATTTATTTTTGTTTTCTTCTTCCTGTAGACCTCTCAGAGAGCAGTATTCCCAGATGGATGTTTGAGAGCGGAGCGGTTTTCCTTCATGGATACGACAAAGAAGGAAACAAACTCTGTAGGTGGAGTTAAATGTCCCTAAATGTTACAACCACAGTTAAGTGTGTTTCCTGATAGCAGTAATACATGCTTTTAATAGCGCTTCAGTGAAAGCAGCGTGCCTTGATTATTGCCTGATCTTTTTTAGGACCAGATCTGGAAAAAACATAAAACAAAATTATATATATATATATTTTTTAAATACATCAATACAAGAACCATTTGATTAAATAAAAAACATATTATTATATATCACAATGCATTTAATAAATATTATTTATATTAATTTTGAATCATAGCATTATTATTATTATTATTACTTTAATAATAATAATTACATTATTACATTATTATTATTATTATTATTATTATTATTATTATCGAAAGGCATTAATATTACTATTGTAAAACAAATTCAATAAAATTCATTTATTTGGAAAATAATAGCATATTTATTATATTTTAAAAGTTTACTGGTTTATTTATATCAAACACAGTCTGGTTCAGAGTGAAGCTCCATGTTAAAGATGCCAAAACGATCCTGGATAAGAAGCGGTATGTGGCGTTCTGGTTGGAGCGTTACGCCAAACGTGAGCCGGGGATGCCGCTGACCGTCGTGTTCGACATGTCTGAGTCTGGACTCAGTAATATAGTAAGTTCTTCCCTTTACTCCACGTGCTCACGTCACCTTAAAATACAATGATGCTCAAATTCAGTCTAAAACATTTTTTATACTGACTGGTTGACAGTGGTGTATGTAATCAACGGGGAATATTGTGTGATGGCAGAAATGTCAAACTGTGAATGTGTGTCTCACATTCTCATGTATATATATATATATATATATATAAGAGAGAGCCCAATACAAAAGTTCAAAATAAAGTTTAAGACTCGTTCAAGGTCACCAGAGTGCATTAGTTCTGATTAGTCTTGGGTCGTTATTGACCCTCTGGCAGATGTTTTCGGGTCATTAGCTGTATGAGTTGAAGGTGCAGTGGGACAGACGCCGCTCACTGCTTTAACACTTTGCAGATTAACGTGGCCTTTAAATCCCTTTGGTCAATCCAACTCGCTCACTTAATCCCAGAGAATTTCCCGTCAAACGCAAATCTTCTCGTCTCATGTTTCTGCAGCAGAAATGGAGGAGTTTAATGCTGCCGTGGCCTAATCAAACCTAAAGCCAGTTTTATACGGAGGAATTAGAGTGCACTTTAATTTGCTCTTTTTAATGCTTATCTTATATGACTGTAAATTGGCTGTTCGTGTTTATGACTGTCATGTAAGACGTCTTTACTGTGAAGATGTGCTTTGATCAGACATATTTGAATTGAAATGGTTTTTGAGGTTTTATCATTTCATTTCTATATATTAGTTAGCATAAGTTCTCCTTTTATTTTATAAATACTTTCCTTTTTTTATTGACCTTAATGTTGCATCCCTAGCAATTTATTATGAGCCAAGCAGTGGATATCATGTTGAAATACCAAAAACATTTTAGAGGAACTTTATGTAATTTGGCACATTTATTACAAATGATCTAAACATTAATTGCACCAATTTTAAGATCTCTACCATCAGGGATGCAAACGGCGTGCAGATCTACACGAGATTTCAAACTCTCACGCGCGCATGAAATGTCATAAACATGCCGTCGCTTGTCATTAAAGGGATAGTTCGCTCAAAAATGATAATCGTGTCATTACTTAATCGCTTACATGTTATCCCAAACCTGACTTAATTTCTTTCTTGTGCTAAACACAAAATAAGATATTTTGAGTAACCAAACAGTAGCTGGTCCTCATTGAATTTAATACAGTGTTCAACAGAAAATAGAAACTCTGTATACTACTGTATACATTTCACTGTATTAATAATTATCTGGAAATCTCTTCAGATAAAAACAGTAAAAAGTAGCTTGTTCTCCTCCAGTTACAACAGTGACCTTCAAGATTGCATTAAACGTTGCATTAAAGTACTTGTGTGGCTCCCAGGAGTCAATCTGGAGAGTCAACACAACAGTAAATGAAGCTAAAGGTTACTTGAGCGTTCAGTAAACATCAGAATTGCACAATTGTGTGATTAACAGTTTGTGATACAGACTAACAGTGTTCAGACTGATCAGTATATGTGTGTTTTCAGTGCCGGTTCAGCAGACTTGTGTACTATTAGATTTGACACCCATTGGTGAGCTTTAACAGTTAGTTAGCAAATGGATTAACAGCAGCTTTACAGGTGAACTTGAGGCAACGGTTTATTCTTGAAGTGGGTCAGTAAAGTAAACACTCTCACTGACGTGCATTCAGATATTTGGTTGTAAGGTCTATTTTTGTGTAATGCAAGTGATTAAAATACTATACAAATGAAAAGTTCATTTATTTGTTATTTGCCCTTTTTAATTTCACATGTAAATAACAAATCAGTCTTGCTAATTACTAGCCAGGCAGGTATTGTGTATTTACTGTGGGATAAATGGTACAGCAATATATTTTAAAAGCTGATGTTACTATGTGCTTTTTGAAGGATCACATCAGAAATGAGTGATGGAAACTGCAATATTCAAATTAAAATCCCTTCATTCACAAAAAAAAGTATTTATAATTTTTATACTTCTCCTACCTTATTGAGTGATATACATTACAGTATATAGTGCCAGTATACCAGGAAGTGACAATTTTGACTTGTTTGATGAAAGCTGCTTATTTGAAGATGTTTTATGCAATATTTCTTTCAATTTTTTTTTAATTAACAGAAATTTGGATGGAATCCTGGCTCCTCAGCAGTTTTATGAATTATAGAAACTTAGATTTCTTTCCCATGTGTTTCTCTTCTAGGACATGGACTTTGTGAAGTATATCATTAACTGCTTCAAAGTGTACTATCCAAAGTTTCTTTGTGAGTATATTCTGTTTTTATGTTCTATATTAGTATATTCTTTTATTATAGCATACTTGTGTCCTTGAAATTGTTAACACGCAAATGTGAGATTGAACTATAGAAATTAACTTCAAGTAAATATTTCAGCTCATAGTGGTTTGGCTGACAAAAAGTATTAAAGTGCTATATCGTCTTTGTTTAAACATCTTTGTTTTGTTGTTCAGCCAAAATGATCATGTACGAGATGCCTTGGATCATGAATGGTGAGTTGTGATCGGCTCATGAGAAGTCTAAACAGATCTTTGTCATTATGTCTGGTTCATTTGTCATAATTCTCTTGTGTGTGGCAGCTGCCTGGAAGATAGTGAAGACGTGGCTGGGCCCCGAAGCTGTCAGTAAGCTGAAATTTGTCACCAAGAGTGACGTTCAGACGTATGTTGGCCCCGAGCACCTTCCACCGCACATGGGAGGAACAGTACGTACCAATAAGAGAGCTACACAATTTTAATTAAATATGGCTTGAAGTTGAAATAATAATAGATGCACTGTCAACAGATTTATTTAAACTAAAATGGAAGTTTAATCATTAGATTTCTGTACATCATTTAAAGGAGGTTCTTTGCCTTAAAGTGTAAAATTCAACTTTAATGCTTGATTTCTTGGAGCATTATGTTGCATCATCAGCAATATGTCTTGTGTTGAAAAACTATTTGGAAGAACATCATGAAATTTGGCACATTTATTGCAAACAGTCTGAACATAAGTTCCTCCAATTTTAGGGACTCTACCTAAAATCCTCTAGCGCCACCATCAGTTCAAATGATAGTTTTTTTGTATAATTATAATTACAAAATTGATTCTAAAATTTTCTACTTTGAAACGCCAAGAACCATGTGGAGAAACGCTTTAAAATTTGGCACATTTATTGCTAAGGGTCTAGACATTAAGTGCACCAATTTTAAGGTCTCTGCCTAAAACCCTCTAGCGCCACCATCAGCTCAAAATAGGACTTTGTATGATTGTGACTTTTGAATCTAGAAACATAAATCTTGCCTGGCAACATAAACCTGACTTAGTATCTCACAGCATGTGATGTTAATGCTATGGGTTAAAAAGCTGTGTCAATGTCTATATAGTACATTTTCAAATCATACATTTTATACATAACAAACATATTATAAATGGCAGGATCACAAAGATTTGTTCATATTCTTTTGTTTTTTTGTGACAGGACCAGTTCAAATACAGTTATCCGCCTCTACCGGATGATGACTTCCAGTCTCCAATCTGTGAAAACGGTCCAATCGTCAGCGAAGATGAGAGCGACATCAAGGATACTGAATCTGAGTCCAAAGAGATTCTAGAATCCAGTTTCAATTCTGAGCAATCAATCAAACCCAAGAAGGTATACCACTTTTCTTCTTGTTCGTACGCTGCGTTCTGTCTAATCTACGTTTCCTTGTTCACAAGTCTAGGTCACATTTCCCCAAAAATCGTATTTTGCATCTTGGTATTGAGAATTAGGCAAAACTCTTAGTGCAATAGTACAAGCGTCCAGCTTCTGCTGCTGCTGCCTGAGTCTTTTTGCTGTCAGATCTTGATTGATTTTGATCAAGTAAAGTTCAGAATAACTGCAGTCAACCGGTGTCATAAATAGTACTAGAAAGACTTCATTTTACCTAGAAATATATATTTTTTTCTTTTGATTTTGAAATGTGACCTTCTTGATGGTTGTTGCGAGATTAACTCCTCTACATCTGTTACTCAAGTTACTGCTCATTCTCCGTTTCCAGCAATGATTTCTTTCTTACTGTGGAATCATTTAATTTTGGGAATAATTATTGTACTCTTGACTATGCTTCTGAGCTTCTGAATCAATATCCTTTGAACCCTGTGATTTGAAATTAAAGCATGCTGATGCTGGACCTCAAAGCTTTTGCTGTTGTGACATGGCTGAGACTTTGTCCTGAAGCTGCTTTTGCTGTGTAATCACTACTGCTCTCTTTTGGTCTCTTTATCAGTTAGATGATAATCAAATGTGACCTTGGAGTACAAAACCAGTCAATTATTGAAATTTAAGCTGTATATATCATTTGAAAGCTGAATAAATAATCTTGCCATCTGAAATCTAAGGGTGCAAAAACATCTAAATATTGATAAAACCTCCTTTTAAAGTAGTCCAAAGAAGTAATTAATAATGCATATTACTAATCAAAAATTAGTTTTTGATATATTCACGGTAAGAATAAATACTAAATGTCTTCATGGAACATGATATTTACTTAATATCTTAATGATTCCTGTCATAAAAGTATGGATGAAAAGGACCCAAACAAATAAATAATAAATAAATCAACTTTAATACACCAAACAATTAATGTAAGATTTCTTTTGTAGATAGATTTCACATTTAAATAAATATATTACTGTGTGTTTGTGCTATTTTTATATATTATATATAGTTTATTTCAGCTTCAAAAAGCAACATTTGACATTTTCCATTTAGTTTAACTTGATGCACTAAAAATAACTTAAACCTCAAAATGGCACTCAACAAAGTTACTAAAATCAACATAAAAGCATAAATTCTAAATATTACAAATGATAATAGCCTCCCGATAATACTAAAATAACCTCCATTAACAATATTGCTTTTACCAGAGTATTTTCCAGCTCTGCGTCAGCTGAGAAGATTGGTTGATTTAGTCACATGTTCAGCGGTCCTCTTGCATCTGTGATCATCCTTGTCTAGTCTTTCAAGCTGATTCATTGTGCTGCTAATGGTCATCATCTCTCTCATTCCTGATCTCCTCAACTAATCAGGCGTCTCTCAGTCTTGTGATCTGCTAATGTTTGTGTTGATGATGTTAGATATGCTAATTGTGATGATGAACTCATTGTTGGCTCTGATTCATCATGTGAGCTCACAGATTCATGTTGGTTGATTTGGCATGAGAAGAAGCGTTTGAAGGCTTTCATTTGGGATCCTGAGATCCCTTCTCAATGTTCGGTCGCTATCTGTCGACTAAAGATCTCGTTCATTCTCCACAGAACAAGTGATTCAAGACTCTAGAGCACAAAACCAGCCATAAGGGTCTTTTTTTTTTTTTTTTTTAATTGAGGTTTGCATCATCTGATTAAATAATCTCTCCACTGATGTCTGGTTTGTTAGGATAAGAAAATATTTGTCTTAATATACAACTATCAGAAAATCTGCAAACAAATCTAGATATTGAGAAAATCATATATATGTTTGGCATAAAATTGACAATATATCTTCATGGAACATCATCTTTACTTCAAATCCTAATATTTATTTATTTTTGACCTATGCAGTGTATTGGTACGAATATACCTGTTCTGTTTATGACTGGTTTTGTGCTCCAGGCTCACAAATATGATTCATCTGGTTGATTTGATTCATAGCTTCAGACTCTTCATTGAAGGATTCATATGAAGATAATGAACGTGTGACACTCACAGATGCGCTGGGTTTTTCTCATGTCCCTCTCTGTCTGTCTTGAAACAAGGACTGGTAAGACTTTGTAGATGTGTCTACACCCTCGAGTGCCTGCAGCTTCCAGAACCAAACCAGATCCATCCCATGTGTCCGTCCCATTTCAGCAGCGCCGAAGGAGACACTTCTGTTTCCTGTTTCAGTGGCATTTCATTTTTAACGCATTTGTGATTGATATTTTAAACAGATTTTAAAACAGATATTTTAAACACCGTCTGGTTACAGGGTGTGACCAATCAAAGCTTCTAGACGTTATATTAGCAGTTTTATGTGATTATCTGTGTCGTTATTGTGTTAAACTCCTTCAGGGCTCTTAGACACTAGACAGGGTTGTTGGGAATCTAGAACCGGTTTTGAGTGTCTGCATTCCTCCAGTGTTTTTTAGATAAAGTGTTTCCTGAAGAAACTAGATTGAATCCTCATGTCAGGTGGTTTTGACCTGGAAGGTATTTTCTTTTCCCTGGAAATGCTAGTTAATGTTATGCCATTGCACTAAAACCTACACTAAAACAACACTGGCCCAAAATAAATAGATCATTTTATAGAGATTTCTTTCCACCCAGAAAAGATTGCTTATAAATCTATCGTTATGCTAAATTGTCACCAAATATGTGACTCTGGATTACAAAGTGGGTCATAAACACACATTTATTGAAATTGCGGTTTCTGAAAGCGGAATAAATACGCTTTCCATAGATGTATGGTATGATCGGATTGAATAGTATGTGGCCGAGATGCAAATATTAGAAAATCTGGAATCTGAGGGTCCAAAAAAATATGAAGAAAATCTCTTAAATTAAATGAAGTTCCTAGCATTGCATATTACTAATCAAAAATATATATTTACAGTAGGAAATTTACAAAATATCTTCATGGGACATGATCTTTACTTAATATGCTAATGATTTATGGCATAAAAGTAAAATGGATAATTTTGACTATTTCTACAAATACACCTGCTGCTGATGCTCCAGGGTCACACATTGTGTTCAATCTGTTTACCAGCGTGTTTTCAGTTAGCACAGGTTGTGTTTCTTTGTTTTGCTCCATTGTTGAACCAATGCACAAGTAAGGTTTGTAACTCTAAAACTGAGGTGCGTCAGCTCAGATTAATCAGAATGGTGATAAACCAGTTCTAAAAAGAAATCCAACACTTGTGCTAACTGAAAGAAAATCAGGTGATTAAAAAGATTGAGTCCAGTATTTGGCGATAATGTCTCAAATTATTGGAACGCACAAAAAAGTTTTAGTCGTAATGAAAAGAAATACTGTGTAGACCTTTTTCACAGAAGAGAAAGTTTGGAAGGAGGAGGTGAGTAAATGCTATTCGTCATTATGATGATGATTATGTTTTGGGTGAATTAGAATTTTAATGCTTGGGAGACTTATGGCTAAAGTAAAGATTTGATTTAATGAGTTCTAAATAAGTACTAAATTATTAAAGTGTGTTTCTTCCTCAGATTTGTAGAAATGTGTCTCTGCATCAGTGTCTCCGGTGAATGGGTGCCGTCAGAATGAGAGACTGATAAAAACATCACAATAATCCACAGCATTCAGGTAACATCTGGAGAAGACAGAAGATCAATGTTATCAGTCTCTTCTATTTGAGTTCAAAACATCTTAACGCTGGATTAGTTTGACCTTCAGTCTTCTCCAGATGTTCACTGATGGACTGGAGTGTGTGGATTATTCTGATGTTTTTTATCAGACTCTCACTCTGACGGCACCCATTCACATCCATTACTGAGACACTGATGCAGAGACACATTTCCACAAACCTGAGAGCGAGCAATTTTGACTTAATTTTCTTTTTTTTTGTTCTTTTAAGGATCCAGAATTGGTCAAATTCTGAGAATTATGGGTACATAGGCTTGAACTCTTTTAAAAACAGTGAATCCATTGATTTCAAGGCAGTAAAGTATAAACACTGGGGCTTGCATGACTGAACTCATCAGCCGTTTCAGGCGGATTCGGTCTGATGTGATACACAATCTGAGCTGCTTCTTCTAGTGTGTCAGAGCCCTGAGAGCGTACAGAGGAACTAATGTAGACCACGGTCATATGATTACACTCGTCAATTGATTATATAGAGCCGCTGCTGAAGCATTCACTTTTGCACTAACACTCCTTAAAAATGAAGTTTTTCCACTTTTACATTTCATAAACCAGCTTGTTTTATTATTGTATTTTTCTGATTACTCACTACTGTGTGTTTGTCAAAGATGGATATGTAATACAATATAATCCTCACTAATGATCACTATGGACACTAATGATTGACTGAACGTTTCATGTAATCTGCTTCAAAAATGTGATTTTTAATTGACGTTTTCAATGAAACTCTGAATAAAGTCCGGAGCATTTCAAATCTGACCTGCCTCTTTAATTAATTAACACATGATAAGGCCTCGTCTGTCGATTGAGCGTTGACGGCGTGACCTTTGACCCTGACCCACATCCTCTCTGGCTTTGTCCAGCACGTGTTCAGTTGCGCCAGAGTTTCGCTTCAACTTTGTGTCCACTTCTTTGTGTGCGTTCAGCAGTTTTTCTTTCGTTTCCAGATGTGTTTGTGACTAAAAGTTCCTGCGATGGTTAAAACAGGAAATCATGACCTGATGGTTTCTGTGTGTTTATTCATGTGCTTGTGTTCACTTTGACTCTTTCTTCCCCGTTTTGATTTGCTGAATCCGTCTTTAAATCACCATAAGTAGCCCATTTTCATCGAAAAATTAACCTGTTAGTTTTCTATGCTTTATGGCATTAGTTTATCAATATTGGGGCAACCAAGCAGGTTCATTAGCCTGAAACTGGACCTCATATAGTTCTTTTGTTTTTATTGCAATTAATTTGTGGTACAGGTTATTAATCATCATTTTTGTGGAACAGTATTCATATGCTCTTTATACGCTGCATGGTGTTAATGTTGATGTTTTATCTTTGGAACAAAAATCAGGCCTGATGCTGTGCTTTCTATTTATTGCTTCTTTTTCTTTTTTTTTTAATCATGCATGTTGCTCCAAATATGTGCAGTAACATTCATGCAACATTCATTATGTTCTGCATTTATCCGTTTGTTGATATTGGAACAGGTTTGTGAGCACAAAATCAGACCTGATGTAATGCTTTTCCGATGTAAAAGACGTCCTGTAATGTGTTTTACAGGTGAATTTCATTGAAGACTGTCAGAAGTGTGAAGATCTGGACCGAGGAGAACCTGGACGACTGAGAGGAGCTAGAAAACCCACCACCACCTTCAAGGGCACATTACTGCACATCAGGTACATCACCGCACTCAGCAAAATCATCTTCATTCAAACCCAAAACAAGATTATTATGCAAACCCCACTGGCCATTATTTAGCTTGTTTCAGATACTTCATTTAGACTCATATATTGCCTGCGAAGAAGACTTTTTTTTTGCAGTGCAGAATACTAATACGCAGTCATAAGCAGCAATATTTGCCTTCAGATACTTGCTATATATGAAATATGATGCATGGGGACTTCAGTGAACATTTCTGCATGATGCTGAATAAGTGAAACGGATATGATTCAAACTATTGAATCTATAAGAAACCATTCAATCATCTCTGAACATTACCTCAGTTGAGGTAGTTTACATTGAGTTGTGTTTGTTCATGGGTTAAAGACATTGATTTGAGATTTTATTGTATGTAAACCTGAACACTCTGCTCAGTAATTTCCCAGCATGCATTAGTTATCAGTCGTGCTGCTGCATGAAACTAATGCGTTCGCGCAAAGCTGCTTTCGTTCAGGTTTCTTGCCAAAGGTTCAGATCCAGGAGCTTGGTTCTCCTGAACACGAGGGTTAAATCTGTTCCTAACGGGTCTGATGTGATTCCTGATAACGATTGTCCGCTGTAATCTCATCCGGAGCGCTTGAACTCAGGTAATGGTTTCTCCAGCGTGACGGATTTCAGCGGAAAATGAAAGGAAGGAGTCGTGAGATTGGCCTCGGCCTCGGCTTTGATGTTTCTGATGGAGGCTTTTCCCACAATCCACTGGGATCCATGACTGAAATAACTGGATTGAGACAGATAGATGTTATTTGAAGCAGACTGCGCTTCATGCAGCACATGATTCAGGATAGAGCTGGCTGAGATGATGAGTGTTTGCTGAATATGTGCATATAACTAGCAGTGATAGTTATGTGCTATAGTTATAGACAATATGATTTCAATTAGTTAACAATGCTAACATCTTAATTTCAACATCACAAGTTAACATTAATGCACTGTGAACTAAAACCATAAACAAATAGAACATTACTTAAAGTGAATAAATGCTAATGTTACTATTTAATATAAATATTACTATTTAAAATTATTTTGTTAATTGAAATAATTAAAGGCTTTAATAAATACATATTAAATGAAAAACTTTAACTGCCTTGGCAACTGACTGAAATAAATAAATAAAAGTTGAAAATCTCAAATTACTAACTGAAAATAAAAAATTAAATAAGTTTTCTGTACAAAACTGCACAAAAATACTAAAAGTGAACAAATTGCATGTAATAAATACATTTACAATATTTAAAAAAATATAAATATGAATGAATGAATCGAATAATATATACATAACTCTAATAATAGTGGGTTATTGTTAGTTCATGTTCGTTATGCATTTACTAATGTTAACAAATGAGAGCTTACTGTAAAGACTTACAAAAATAATGTTTTGGTTTTGTTTTTAATTATTTTATTTTGTTTAAAATTGTGAAAGCATGCATTGTGAAGCAGATTTTTATTATATTTTACTTCTCACATGAGGCGTTTTCAGTCTACCTTATTATGAAGACTTGATTAGATCTTGATTAGATAATCTGTTGATAATCTTGTGTTTCAGTCCCTCAGAAGAGCTCCGATTCGGTGCTAAAGAGTCCGAGAAGAAGTGTTTGATCGTCCTCAACAACGTCACCAAAAATCACGTGGCCTTTAAGGTGAGACGCTCAAAGAAATCAGACTCTCAGCCGCACTGATTTCATTCAACACTATTATTTATTAATGCTTTAATACGAAATATATTTTTAACATTGTTTTATTTTTTTCTCAAATTGTTCTCTTATATTTTCCATGTTTGATGACCTTTGAGCATATTGCGTTAAACAAAAATATATTTACCAAATTACATGTTATTCTGTAAATTTTGTAAAAAAAAATTCTATATTTATTTGATTTATGTTCCAGATTTCTTTCTTTCTTTCTTCAGGGATTAATTTCTCAGAATACGTTTTTTTTGTTTGTTTTTTACTAATTCAAGTCATTAAAGTTGTATCATTTAACAATTATTTATTAAAGGTACCGTATGTAAGAAATATATTGTAATAATCATAAAATGTCTCTGTTATGTTCAACAGGCATTCAGAAAACAATAATTAAAAGTACTCATATCACTGACAGCAGTAGTACAGCCTGGATATTCTTGTTTAAAAAGCGCAGTTGCAGCCCTCAACTGATGTTTATGTCGTCATGTTTTGTTTTGGTCTGAAGCTCCACCCTCCATCTATCTCCCAATCACGGAGTCAGTAGTGTTTCGGCATCCAGAAAATACAGTGCATTTCATTTAATTCATTGTCATGTGCGTTCGTTCCTGTTGGTGTCGTCAATCATGGTATTGCATGGTATTGCAATACCTAGTTCAACCACTCGGTGTCAATTCTACATACGGTACCTTTAAAAGTTTAATAAAAACATTTTTTTAATTGGTTTTATCTTATATTTTGCATGTTTGAAGACTCTTTGAGCTTCTTACAGCCCTCATTTTATTCAGTCAAAAATATATATTCTGTAAGTTCCATGTTTATGGTTTGATTCTGCTTCCATGTTTTTTTTGACTATGAATGGTCTGTAACAGCAGGATCTGTACAGGATGTGAGTGTTATTCTGCTGATGTGTGTGTGTTCAGGTCCGGACGACGGCTCCAGAGAAGTACCGTGTGAAGCCCAGTAACAGCAGCTGTGAGCCTGGAGCCAGCGTGGAGATCGTGGTGTCACTTCACGGAGGTTTCTCACTCATTTTACTGATACACTTTCTGTGTTTCTTATTCATTTAGTTTCAGTTTTTACTGATTTTCAGGTTTGTATCTCTTTGTGTAACACAAGTAAGAATAGGTATCACTTGTTAACTATTAACTATGACTTTTCCCTCAATAAATTCTTCATTTACTGCTTATTATGTAGGATTATGTCAAATAAGGCATTAATATATTTGGCTGTGAAGGATGATTTAAAGCTGTTTTTATGTTAAATGAGAGAGTGTAAAGTAGACTTTACAAATAGTGGCCTTAAAAACTAAAGATTTGATTTGATCTTTTTTACCCCGCATTTTTACCCCAATATCTTGAATTTTAGTGTTTAAGGGTTTTGGGGTGTCTCTCAGGGTTCCAGGCGTCTCCTCAGGACCGGTTTCTGGTGATGGCAGCAGAGATGGAGAGCAGCGGTGGAGCTGGCGTCTCAGAGCTCGCTCAGTTCTGGAAGGAGGTCTCTAAAGCTAAAGTCATGGAGCACAGGTGACGTCAGGAACACCGGCTCTCACACAAACATC